>JANHGL010021661.1:20813-74063 GCA_024611195.1 Ceyx melanurus
TGTTAGGGGTTGGAAGGGACCTAGAAGACCATCTAGTCCAACCCCCCTGCCAGAGCAGGGGCACCTAGACCAAGTCATGCAGGTTCCAGCCACACAGACTCTCGCTGCGGTTGGTGGCCGTGCTGGAGCACTTGGATCTTCCCTTTTCGTGGGGCTTTTCCCACTTCCGTGAGGTTCTTCTCCCATTTTCTGGCGGTAAAATAGTGTCTGCTTTATGCGCTTAGAGGGAATAGTCATTTTGCTTATGTAAGCTCACTCATCACCATTTCTTTAGCTAGTGGCTGCAGGTAACCCCCATCCCTTCCAGAACTTGTAGACTGTTAGTGTTACAGATGGTCTGCTTAGGTCCTCACCTTGGACTTCTCTCCTGGATTCTCCATTGGTTTCTTGCCCACTTTTTCCAAGCCTGTTTGAAGAACAGATTGTGACAGGTCGTGGGGCAGCATCCAGGAGCTTAAGGGATCTTGCTCTGGTGGTGAAACACTTAGAGTGTCTCTGTGCACACAGGAGTGGACAGATTCAGCCCCTGGACTGCAGTGTGCATGCAAACTGGGTTAGTGTGGCTCTCTGCAGCCATGCCTGAGGTAACATGTGCATGAAAACTGAGATAAACACACCACTTCTCAGCTGGAGTGTGCCAACATACTCCTGTGATGATCCAGCTGACAGCTTGGAGGTAACATATATCCCAGCAAAGGTGGTGTGAAGGCTGAGTGAGGTGACATCTGTCTACACAGACTGCCCCGTAGGTTGGTAAAGTGTTTGTGAGGACAAGGTATGGAATAGTCCATAAATTTTTTTGTGATACTGGTGCCTGATGTTTTAATTTATTTACATATAGAAAGCCAACCATGATGTTAGACTTGTGAAGACATCATTAGCAGTTACTTTTTATTGATGGAGAAATATATTAGAGGGATAGGTTCAGGTTAGTGTGGTGATGGGCTCACAGCATGGAGTTGTTGAAGTAAACTTGGAATAATTTCTAGTTTTCTGACAAACAGGCTTCTGTGTGTGAGTTGAGGAGTGCCAGACTGACATTGCAGAAATGTGCAGCCAGGTTTTGACTCTTCTTTGGAAAGTTGGTTAATGCATTTTACTGGTTTTAGTTTTATTTTTACGTAGCAAACCTGTGGAGCTTCTAATATTGTGACATGGAAAGATGAATATTGTAATCAGTAACAAAACCTTCATTACAAAAGCTCTTCCTTTAGAAAAGTGACATTTTCCTCTTTCTAAGCTGTTGCTTAGTTGTCAACATGATTTTAGTTACCCTAGCATGTTATGATCAGTTTGTATCTGAAGTTTGTAGGATTTTAAAGTTAAAATTTTGTTATTTTAAATGGTATATATCACTTCACAGGTAGGATTTTCTCAAATGATGGACTATTTAGCCTATGTGTGGTGTGTGCATATATGCATGCACAGACATTGACATGCTTGCTAGGGATGTCTTGAACTTCTTAAAGAGATTTTTATCTTATTTTTTCTGAACTTTGCTCTTGTTCTGTTACATCTCAGTTTCTAGGTTTTCTGTAGAAACAAGATTAATTTTTGCACAGGATCGGATCAGGCTTTTCTATCAGAAAAGCAGATTTTTCTCTTGATTGTGTCTTAATGTTATTGAAGAAAAATGTTAAAACCTTAGCTATAGAATTTATTTTAGGAGTATAAAGCTCATTTCACTTCATTATAGGAAGCTGTTGCAGAATTTGAAGGCACTTCAGTGTCCCTCAGTAGATTTAGCAGCCCAGTGGCAATGTACCTGAAATAGAGAATTATATCATTTTCTACTTGGAAACCTTTATTTTTTTTCCTTTTTAAAAATCTTGGTAGTAATTATTTGAAATGTTGAAATAGGAATAATGAAGGCTTAGTCCACACTGATATTCAGTGCTGTCTAATCCACTTGTTTACTCAAAAGCTGGTAGTTCAGGGAGAGGGGTGTGGGATGGAAAAGAACATCATTGCACTGGCCATCACTGATAGCACGACTGTGATCATCAAGTATAAAGCAGGATAAGATGAAAATGAGGGAGAATTGAGTGAGTTATGGGATGTTCCACTTCAGTTGTTCCTGATTATGTGCAGTCTGAAAGCTTTTTAAATGAAACCCTTTCTTTTTTTCCCCTTTCACAGTACTTGTTTATAATCAAAGAAACTTGTCAGTAACATAAACCTGCTGTTCTGCATCTTGAGATTTCAACTGCAGCTTTGTTTGAATAGTCTCTTGGAGTCATCAAAGACCAACCTGTTTGGTCTTTGGAGAATGAAAATGAGACTGACTGCATTTTTAGATACAGCCTCTCTCAAATGGCACGGGTGACATAGGGATAATTCCTCAGTTTGCTTCTGTCTGGACTCTAATCCTGCATCCTGCATAGCAGCTCTTAACCTAGCACTGAGACCTGGGGCAGATTTGGGTGCTAGGAGGCTCTCATGTGATAATATGTGTAATATGCTGTGCATTCACAGCATGCTTGTTTTGTTTGCTTAGAAGAATTTCTCATTAAATGACTGTTCTCTTAATAAAATGCCTGTTCTTAATTGCAAACCTGTGGCTATAGGACAGAATGCTACCTGAAATAGTACATTTTTTTTTCATTAAACATTCTGTTTGAATTTGAAATAGAGGGGGGTCACAAACCTGAGAAGATTCAGAGTTGAATGGTGTTCTCTTGATTTCCTCATAGGAAATTATTGCCCAAAATACAGAGAAGTAGGTGGATGGAATGAAATGATCTCTTCAGTTATGATGATGCTATTAGCACTTTCATCCTCTCCATGTTTACAACTATCCTTTGAAGCCTAGTCATCATCATAACTTCCTATAGAAGTTAATTCCAAGAAGGTACCATTTGCTGGGTCAAAAAGTAACATAAAAAACCCATTTTTTTTTTCTCCGTTTCTTTGAAAATAAAAGGGCATTCAATTTAGGAGGCAAAAATAATGCAATTTTGGGGGGGTTTTTTGTATTTGTATACTGCTGTTGTCAGTGTGTACTGTACTTATGTATTAGATGCATTCATTTTATCTGTCCTTCATGTGTTGAACCCTTTCCCTCTGCCATTGCCAGTGCCGTTCTTCTAACCCTTTTTATTTCAGATATGGCTCTTTTTACTGCAACTATTTCAACCAAATTCAGGATTTGCTATACAATTGTCTTATTAAAACTGCTTTTGCATATGGCAGTCCATTTTTGTATCCTCTGCTAAAGGAAATAGCTGCATGAAACCATACAAATTCAGGGGGGTTTTTGCTGAGGTACAGTGGGAAACAATCCTGCAATGGAAGGGTGCTCAGCTAGGTGAGATGTGGTGTTGTTTTGCTTTCTAACTTTAATGGTTATCCTGTCAGACTTATAACTACTGCTGCACATTGAGCTGTCCACAATGACTCCTAATTATTTTTCTCAGAAGACTGGACTAATTAAAACTCGAGTATTTAGATAAAATCATTTCTTCTTGTGTGCATTACATTATTATATTTATTTGCATTTCATCTGCTGTTGTATTACTCAATTTTCTAACTCAATTAGATCTTTCTGGAAAACTCTATTCTCCACAGTTTTTACTAATCCAAATAATTCCCTACTACTGGTAAATCTACTGTTTCACACTCTGCTTCCACTAATTGATGTTAACCATTGTTTTTAATGTCTGGTATATACCATATGGTTAACTTCTACCCTCTCTGAGCATCTTGGTTATCTGAACCTTACTTAGGAGGTAAAATGCTTAGATAATCAAAGGTTTCCATAGCTAGTCACTCGAGAAATCTCTTACGTGCACAGTGCAAGCTTGCTTCTGTTCTTTGTAAAGGAGCTAAAGTGTTTGGCAAGAGCTTCAGCAGAGGGTTTTTGTAGAGAGTGCACAGGTGTCAGGTTCTTACAGAGGTCTCATCACTGAAATGAGCATAAAATTGAGATAATGAAGTTTCACCAAGGTAAAAGGGAGAAAAAAACCAGGCATTATCAATGCAAAATACATTATATTATATTGTATATACACTCACCCACATTGAAATGTTAAAAGGTTTTTGTGGGTTGTTTTTTTTTCTGTAGAAATGGAACCTTCCAATCTGCATCGTGTTGCTGATCAAATCAGTGAAAATTAGTATTGATCTTATTTGGCAGATGTTAGTTGAAATTGGTATTATTCCAGGTATGGATGAGCTTTTTATCATTTGTAATTTGTTTGTGTATGAGAAATGAGCTGAAGTGTGTATGTTCTAAATGCAGGGACACATGGATAGGAGCAGAAGGGTAGGAGATGTTGGAGTAATCATGTTATTCTGAGTAATGAGCTCTAGAATGGTGGTGACACTTTGCAATACAACAAAGAGTTGTATACAAATTGCCACCCAACTGTCAGATTTTCCCATATTAATTTCTGTGTAGTTGAATTAGTATTTAAAGAATGGGCAGTAGGCTTTGGAGACCATTTTACCCCCTTTTCTACAACCTGTCTCTTAGTGCTAAGTATGTATGTCCTTTTTTTTTTCTTTTTTTTTTTTTTTTGTCCCTCTCATTTTCTTTCTGTATTCAATAATTTCTTTTTCAGGTAAGATAAACTCTGACTTCTTATTTATCAAACATGCTGCATGTGCTTTAAAATCTGTTTTTCTTAATGAAGTTACTTGAGAAGCTTAAGAAGTGTATCACTGTTGTGGGGTTTGTTGGTTGTTTTTTTCTTAACTCAGATGGTTCCAAATAGGTGTAGGATACAAACCAATAACAGTCATGGACTGTGGATGATACCAAGGTGATTTCCAGTACGTTGTCACACACCACAAAGGGTGGGAAAAAATGGAGATTTGTTTCTGCAAACGAGAGCCCTTTTTGGTGGTCAGAATGTGTTTCTGAGAGGTTGATAAAATAACAAAAATTCTTTTCCACTCGAGTTCATGCACAAAGAATACACAATGAAGGAAAGCATCTGTTCTCTGTGGTATTTGCTGCCTAAATGAATATGCAATGTGATCTTTCCAGAAGGGAAGCTGAAGAATCCAAAGCAAGTCATAAAATGAAAAAGTATTGCTACTGGTGTTGAGCTGACTAGTTGAAATTGGAGGCATTTCTTGTTATTAAATACATTTCACTCATTTATGACTTCTGTTTCTTTCTTCATCACCTCTGCAGCGACTGTTACAGCGTGTATCATACTAATTTATTCGTGTGACTTCAGTGGCAATAGCCCCCAACTGAAGGATTTTACAGTTTTGCTTTTTTTTTTTGGTTGAAGTAGTACAAAATGTCAAAAATTAGAAGGAAGGTCACAGTGGAAAACACCAAGACCATATCCGATAGCACATCCCGAAGACCCAGTGTGTTTGAGAGGCTTGGACCAAGCACTGGAAGTACTGCAGAGGTGAGTTGTGAAAGTGTTCTTCTTTTCCTCCCCACCCCAGCATCTTCTTTTCCAGGATTTAGGTGGTGGGAAAGAGTAGCTCATGAGTAGCAAATATTCAGGTGTCACCCGTGTTAGCAAAGGTGAAAAGAACTCCTTAACACATGGGAGTTCAACATACTAATGCTAGAATTTCCCAGTAATAATGTGTGTTGTCCCAGCTTGTGGAGAGGAGCAGTAGTGCTGTAGATATTCCTAGTATTGCCACCAATCTAAATTTTTCTCTGCCCGACTTGATGATTTTTGTTGATTAATATATATTTTTTTTAAAAAACCTAGTTATATGACTGGTAGACAGAAATGACAGCTAAATGAGAGTTAATGTGGAGTCATTTGTTTGTTCTGCCACACTCACACCAATGGTATTTCCAGCAATGAGTGTGAAATTCACCCAGTGATGTCTGTCTCTTAGACACAGTGCCGTAACTGGCTGAAGACTGGCAACTGCCTCTATGGGAACACATGTAGATTCGTACATGGCCCTTCACCACGAGGTAAAGGCTATAGCAGCAGTTATAGAAGGTAAATCAAGAACTCACTTTGAATTCTTCACATGCTGTAGGAAAATAGCTTTTGCAACTATGTCTTCTGTTTTTGTTCTGTTTTGTTTCGGGTTTGGTTTGGTTGTTTTTTTTAAAGAAAAGTGAAATGCTGTGGTGTGCCTAATGGTTTATTCTAGCAATAACCAACTGCATTGTGAAGCTGCTCAACACAATTAATTTGGCAACTCAGAGTGGGGTTTCCCCACGATTTTTGTGCATATGTAGCTTTAAAAAATGAATGTAGTCCACTGAATGCAGATTTAACTCCTTACATTACTCAAAGTGGGATGTTCAAGCACCTTAATACATTTACTTTTTTTTTTTTTTGGTGTAGTGTCACTGCAGCTTCTGATTTGCCTTTCTGTCCTTTACTAAAATGCTGGTTTGCAACTTACAGCAGTACTCACATACTTGCAGCCCTTACTGTATTGTTTGATAAGTTGTCTATCCTTTCTGTCCTGTTGTGAGAAAGCCCTTAAAATATAGTTTTGTGACTCGTATCTATAGATATATAGAATAAATATCATAGTATCATAGGAGGAGATCCAAAAAGTTACTTGATTTTTCAAAAGAGAATATTTCAAAAGAGAACATTTAATTATCTGCCTCTTCATATTACTATAATTATTGGGGTTTTTGACTGTTTTTCTGTGGCATAACACTTAAATTCAACTAAATGTGGCAACAAATCTGCAATATTCTTGTGACAAAAAGATAGTGTAGCTTTAGCACAGTGCCTCTTTGTAGGAAGGCTTCACATCTTGCAGACAACTGTGCTTCATAATGCTACAGTCATGTCAATGTTACCTCCAGCTTGTGGATGGGCACACTGCAGCATCAAGGTAAAGCAACAACAGGAAGGTTGGCATGAAGTTAGGGTTCTGTTTCTGGTTCTTTCTCCTAGTGTCATACTCTCAGGGTGATCTTGACTTTGCTTGTTTGATCCTCCATTGCTTCTAAGGTGGTAGTAGCTGGGATATAAAGTGAATTTAATGTTCTTTCTGTGTATAAAAGATTTTACTCTGGTCTCTACTGAACGTTCCAAATGGGAAAGGAGGAGTGATTTACTGATAGATTAAATTTTAAAACTTCCAGAATGTCACTTTATCCTCACTTTCAGTGTTTGGAACTCTCAGTGTGTAGTTCTGCTTGGTTATTTGAAGGAAAGTGACATTTCTTTTAATGATTAGAGCAGTGTTTTTTGCTTCACTGTCACTGCTGACATTTAAGAATATTGATTTACTGCTTTTTTGTGGCCAACTTTTTTTTACTAGGAATGTATGAAAAAGTCAAAGGTATAATTTTGCTGCTTATTTGCCAGATACAGTCAACATTTAATGAAGGTGTTTTTAAAAACAAAAAGGGGGAGGAAGCCCTTAATTACCCATGCATACACACACCCAAACAAAAAAACCATGCTTGTCTTCAGAAGTTTCTACTGATAGCTTAATGGCAAGGCACAGAAAAAGCTGGTTTATGTACATAATAAAATGTTGGCATTTTCATGCCATTTAACATTACAGATTTATTTTTTATTTTTTTTTACAAGTGTTATCCAGGTAAAATGGATTTTTTTCCAGGTAAAATGGAATTTTATTGGCTTTTTGGCAGCCAAGCCAATGCTGCTTCCACATCAGTTTAGTTCAAGCAGTACTCTTCTTAAAATCTGGGACTATCATTCAGGTTGGAAAAGACCCTGGGAGCATCAAGCCCAACCATTAGCCCTACTCTATAAAGTTCACCTCTAACCCATGTCCCTCAAAACCACATCCAAGTGCCCCTTGAACACATCCAGGGATGGGGACTCAATCACCTGAGTTGGAATCCATTCCCTCTTATTCTATCACTCATTACCTGTGAGAAGAGACCAGCACCAACCTCTCTGCAATGTTCTTTCAGGTAGTTGTAGAGTGATGAGGTCTCCCCTCAGCCTCCTCTTCCTCAGACTAAACAGTCCCAGCTCTATTAATGTGCCAAATATTAAGGTATTGGCAGTGTAATTCATGTGTCCAGCCAGGCCTGCTGGTGAAGTCTTTTGTCTCCTTTGCAGGCAGTTTGGTGTAGGACAAAGCTTGTCTTGCTGCCTTTCCATCTTGCCTCTTCAATTTCATACCTGGCTGAAATCATTTGCATTGTTAATGGTTTTATCTGGCACTTATGCCTCCCATACAACAACACCAGACAGTAAGAAAACTTGACTCTTAAATCTAGTTTCATTACAACTGCATTTCAGCATGAATGCTGCTTCTCACAGCATAAATTTTCATCTTGCTGTTATAAAAAGAAAACCTAATGTGTTCTACCATATAAAGCTTTCCTTGAGGATATTCAGCTCTTGGTAATAGACCTGCCAGTGTTCCAGGCAGCTGAAATCAAGACAATCTAACAAGGAAAGAGCTGTGTGTAAACATGCTATCCCACAAGGAATTTTGCTTTCTTGCTCCACTCCTAGCTAGTTGGTTAGCTGCTTAACAGCTGCCTTCTGGTTCTCTGACACTCTTGTGAGCATCTGTGCCATTGTAGTGACCTTTTTACCCTGTTTGATCCATTCTGGATCATTACACTAGATGTAAAAAGCAAACCAGCAGTAATACTGGGTAAGAACATAGGAATTTTGCAAGTTTTGGTTGGGGAAACTAAAACAGGACAGTGTTTCATGAGCATTCAGTTATAAAAATGGACATAAAAAAGGCTTTAAAATTCTGAAAGTGCCCTGCTTTGAATTGGAAATGGGGAAATTCTGCATTTTAGGCCTTGTTTAAAAGATGGGCCCAGCAGAAAAGAATCAGTTATTAAAGAAGATTGTTGTTTTTGGCTAGTTCTCTTTTTTCAGTGTAGAGGGATAATGCTGTGGGGACTTTTTATTGAAAGGTTCTATTATTTCCAGTCTAACCACATCATCTTCAATTGTAGAGGTAAAATTGTAGTTACCTGTTGAAATTCAGCAGTGTACATTACCTGGAGTAACTAAAGATCCTTTTTGGAGGGAGATTGGGGGCAAAGTTATATAAAAAAGAAGCTATTATGTCAAAATTAAGATTGTGATACACCTGAAAGAAAAATCAGCTAGTAGACTAACTTGGTTATTTGTGCATAAAAGGATAGTTACAATGACTTTACTCCAGTGTTGTCTTAAAGCTGAAAACCCCCCCAAAACCACAACCAAACAAAAAACCACCACCAAATCCTAACCCTGAAACCAGAGCTTTCTTCTTTTCTGTGATTTCTTGATAACTTGTAATCTTTAAGTAAATTTGAATAATGTTTTAACAAAAGGAGTTTTTTCTTCCCTCCCATACTGATAAAGGTAGTAATTGAGGGTGAAATGGTTTGGATGTTTTTTCTCTCCAACATATAAAATACCAGATGTAAAAATATCAGTTGTCTCCTAGAAAGTCCATGACCTGTATTCAGTATTTGTTCTGTTGCTTTTTCCTTCAGCTATTGGGATTTTTCCTGAAATTGCTCCTCTTGAGGAACAATGCTACTAGTACATTATCTATAAATATATATATGTATATTCATTTTATATTAACTTTCAGTTTCAAAAAGCTACATACTTTGTGTCATAGCTGAAACATTATTAAAAAATAAGGCTTTGACTTGCCACTTTAATGTTGAGACAGTTTAGTTGTTGAAGTACCTGATGACTGGAATGCTTCAGAATTTTATTAATGCAAAGGGATTAATTTCCTAACATGGTGGAGGGGAAAAAAAACCAACCTTGAATCATAACCTTTCCAAAGCCAAACATTTGCCCATGATATAATCATGCATGCAAAGAAGATAACTTGTTTATATTTGTATGCTGGATATTAGCTCATCCTTCTTAGTGCTGAAAGCAGCAGCACACTCCCATTTTGTACATTTCCTCTGATTTCATTTTACTTTTATTTGCAAGTTCAGGAAGGATTAAATGCTTCTAAAAATGAGAGCAGTCTCTGGTCTCTTTCTTCTTAGATCCTAAGGCACTTATGAGGCAGTTGAAAGAGTTAAATATAGATAACATTGCAAAAGGGGAATTAGAAACCAATTAGTGTTTTTCAAATAGCACAGGTTGAAAATGAAATCCTATTAATTTGGATTTTTATATGCATAAACTGTGAAAGACAGTTTACCCTTTGTGTATTACGTGACAGAGGAAGAAGCAACACTTCAAAAATGGAAATACTAACTCAGCTTGAAAAACAAAACAAATGCAAATTTCATTATTGAAGGATGATGTGTAACTCTTTTAATCAACTCCCATCAGCAGCAATATCCCTTTGATTCCTCAGTGTGCAGATGCAGTGCTTTTGTACAACAGTTTGACAGAATTGTGGCTACCAGCCATCACAAAAGTACCAAATTCGATATCAAGCAAGATTTATATGAAGAGAATTTTTGTTTTTCTTGAACTGGAAGATCATTTGAAGCAGCTGCTCTATCCCTTTTGCATAGGATCATCTTTGAATGCCAGGGTTGTTCTCTTTTAACCTATAGGGATAAATGAACTTGTGAATCCATAGTAAGAGATGATAAATTACACAGATGTCTGGTGGTTCTGTAGGATGTTCCTTCTCCCTTCCCACATCACAATAATACCTTTTACAGAAAATTAAAGTTGTATGGCTGGTAGAATTCATCCAATATCTTGTCATTAAGTAACAAAGTAATTCTGTTACTACAAGATGGAAACTGAGGAGACCTCCAAAAGTGAATTTCTGGTGCATGACCTTGCAGTGGTGTTTTTTTTTGTGTGGCAGTCTCACCAAGGTCATGTGAAGATGGCATCTGGTTCACACCTCCACTTGCAGACTTCAGCTGTATTTGGAGTTGTGCTTCTGTTTGCTTATCATGACTAGTCTACAGTACTTTGACTCTGCATTAACTGTATTTTTAGATATTTATATATCCAAACTACATATTTTATATATAAATTAAAATTGCTGCAGCTTAGAATATGGAGAAGACTCAAAAGACTTAGTAGGACTGATGGTAATTTGCATGATAGTCAGAAAAAGAAGATTTGTCCTGGATAGAATCACCTGAAGCTGATCTAGAGCAGTAACTGAATCATTCCATGTATCCATACAATCACTTTTTCTTCTCAGAATCATGTCTTCCTTGACATTCTGAAAAAGCTGGGTTTTGTTTAGTTGGTTTTAGTTGCTTTTTTTTAGACCGCTTAGGCCCATTAGAATGGAATATTTTTTTAATTTTTCCACTTCTGCATGGGAGTTTTTGATCATTCTGTGTAGAAATAAGATAGGTAAGAGAGTGTATTAGATATAAGATAGGTATTAGACTGTATTCCTTTCAGTCCCATAGAACTGGTTATATTCTCTTTTTGTGTTGTGCAGGTCACCAGAGAGACCCACTGGAGACCTTCGGGAAAGAATGAAGAACAAACGTCAAGAGGTTGAAGCAGAGCCACAGAAAAGAAGTACAGAGGAATCATCCTCTCCTGTTAGGGTAAGAATGGAGTTTGCAGAACTCCAGAATCCCTCAGTAGCAATTGGGCAGTGTGTTCTAGAAACCTGATTGTGGTGGCTCTGTAATGTAGAAAATGCTTCCATGGACTGATCATTTTGTACGTGGGATTTGGCATATTTTATGATGCAGCATTTGAACAATTGTAATATTCTGCAATTTTATAGCACCTTCTGGTTCCCAAATTGTTTATAAAGCCCACAAACTAAAATATAAACAGGTATTTAATACCAGTGCAGATGCTTTGATTATTGCCAAGAAAGTGTATTAACCATTGTTCTAGTCATCCACTGTTTTTCCCCCCCAACACTTAGTCATATCCATTGTTCACATGCATCCCCATTCCAGCAGTTCATCCCAAATTTGTTTTTGATGAGAGACCATGAGTTATTGTTGTGCTGGTTTGTTCCACCTTCCTCCTCAGATACTCATCAGCCATCCCATTGGCCAACTTTCAGATTTTGCAAGAAATTCATTCATGATCATTCACATTTTCTAGTCATCTTTCTGCAACCTTGTACCCCTCAAACATCAGAAGTTGCTTTTTAGACTTTTGTTATCTGTTCCTGACATTACAAATAGCAGAGTTGGTAGTGTGACCCTGCATCTGTGTAACAATAGCACCAGTAAAATCCTGCTTCATGGTTTTTAAAAACATCTTCACATAAATAATGATTAAAAGTTTTTATTTGTGAAAAATCAGGTTTGTTTCTTCAGGTATTAACAGCATTCTTTTTTTTTTTTTTTTTCCTCTCAGTCTGTTCCTGCTTGCTGTGTAAAATGAATTTTTATGTCAGGTGTAAAGAAATCAACAGCAGCTGCTATCATTAAATTAACAGAATGGTTTACCTTCCAATCATGTTTTCAGTTGCTGTTAATTTGTATAAACTTATAAACTTTCAATCTTTTTACTCTTTTACTCAAATGTGTTTATTTTATTTCCCAGTAGTTTGAATAAACTGTTCAGTTATTGAGTACATGGTTGGTGGGAAAAGTGTTTTTTTTCCAACCGTTATTAAAATTTTGCTGTAACTTCTCTCTTGGTACAACTCTTAATTTTGATGTAATTCTTACTTTTGATTAGTTAACCCTGCTTTTTATAGTGTTCTATTAATGTAATAATAAAATCAACTAAACCCCAGGTAAAGGTGTACTGGCATCAGATAATTAGTGGGTCTGTTAAAGTACCAAAGAATTATTTACAGGATAAGCACACTGCAGGGAAAAAGGTACTCTGCTTCAACATCATAAAACAGAGGCTGAGAAAAAACAAACAAAAAAGAAAACACTGAGCTTTTGTATTAGTTGCATTGAGGCAACTCTCAAAATACAAGCTATCCCAAGAAAATACTCTGGAATGAGTAGATGAAGAGGGACAGTCGTCAAGAGTTGCATTGAAAGAACCAGGATATCTAAAAGATCAGAAGACTGAAGTGACTGAACTGCTAACAAAACTCAAGCTCCATCATTAGCACCACTGTTATGATGGAGATCTAATGTCTGACATTTCCATTTCTTATTAAAGCTTTTGGGATAACATAGGAGCTGGATAAGAAATCTTAACTTTCTTTTCAATAATAAGTAGCTCGTTCTATAAAAAGTTACATAATTGTGTGGGGGTTTTTTAATTAAAAATAAAGAGCAGCACTGTTCCTGCAGACATAATTTGTGCTTCACCAGTCTACTAGACTGAAACTTTAATGGAGAGTAGTAGCTAAGGGACAACTGGTACAGTTGACATCCTAAATAGCTTCTTTTGAAACAAGGGTTTTGAGGCATGTAGCTAATCAAAGAATAGCAGGTATAATACTGTCAGGTTTAGAAGCCAGCTAAGGGGAAAAATTTAGATTAACTTCAAATTATGAAGTTATGGAGGATGCTGTGGGTGCTTCATTTAAGGGGCTGTAACATTTTAACAACGTGTAAAAAAATGTTGGACATCCCAAAAGTCAAACTTTGCAGAAGGTATGGAAACAGCAGTTGAGATTGCTAAACTCCTAGGGATTGGGGCAAGCTAGATTTTGGCAGTACAATGGCAGATGAAACTTGGTGTTGGCAAGTGCAAGGTAATGTAAAATGAAGAAAGTATTTAAAACAAAAAAATCACAAATGAGTATTTTAAAAGTAACTGAAAACATCCTGTAGAAAAAAAGTTATTGTGGACAGCTCAATGAAACCATCTGTGCAAAGTGCAGTCACAGTTGCAGAAGCAAACACTCAGGTGTATGAAAATGGAATAGAAAATGATCAATATTTTGCTGTAGAAATTCATGGTCTAGTTTTACTTCAAATGCTGTTTGGTTGTGATCACTCGTATGCAAGAAAATAGACCTGCAAGTCAAAGGTCTTTTTGAGGTGGGTGAGGAGGTGAGAAAGAGAAGAAAGGACATGTGGTGAAAGAATGTGATGGATGCTTGAGAGAATGTGAAGTAGCTGCGTCATAATCATATTTTATCCCAGTAGGAGGAGTGGCAAATTTGAAAATAACAAAGGAAAATGCTGGGTTTGATCTATGAGAATTCTACCTAATTGATAGTAGATACAGCCAAAACCCTCAATAGGTTCCACAAAAAGTTGAGA
This sequence comes from Ceyx melanurus, assembly GCA_024611195.1. Classification (NCBI taxonomy): domain Eukaryota; kingdom Metazoa; phylum Chordata; class Aves; order Coraciiformes; family Alcedinidae; genus Ceyx; species Ceyx melanurus. The sequence continues at coordinate 34,816 of JANHGL010021661.1, forward strand.
GCTTATAACTAGCAGCAAATCTTTTTTAGAAGAGATTTTGTGTCCTTTGGAGACATAATTAGTACACTCTGTGTGTGTTCAGGAAGAAACTTCCTATATGAGCAGCTTATAGAATATATCCCTTTTCTACATATCCCTTATATCTTCCTCTCTTGGACTGCTGCTTTTGGATCCAACATGCTGTGTTATGTGGACAACTGCACTGAACTCAAGTTATTTCTGTGTTTCTCTTGTGTTTGGAATTCTTTCAGCACTGTATGTTAGTCTCTCAATCATGACACAAATAATTAGATGTGGCTCCTGCAGTTTTTGTGTTTAGCTGGAATTTTTTGTGTTGAATTTTTCTCTGTAATAATAGTTTCATTGGAGTATCTGAAGGTATAGGAGGTATGTGTGATCTGGGAGGGACAGTTGGAAGAACCTCATGTACACTTAGGAAAGTTTGGGGGTTTTTTTTGTTTGTTTTTGTTAGGAATGTGTGATACTGGTCTCATAGCCTTGCCTTTTGTCACCATGACTTTGGAATATCTCCACAGGAGATGGAAGTCAGAATTGTCTTCCATCTCCAAAATGGAAATGATACCTGTTCATTGCAGGGAAACTCCAGACTCATTTTCTTGTGTGCAGTGTGGTGGTAGTTTACACTATCAAGGTGTTTTCCCTAGTGCAAAATAGTACTGTGCTTGATCAAAAAAATTCTAGGTGGGACATGTGAGAGCTTATTCTAGACTGAAAGGAATCTGTGCTTTTGAAGTAGTTTACAGGGCTCCTGCTTGTACATGTAATGATAAGGCTGAAATGGAAGCTTCTGCCTTATAGGAGGTTGTAAGAGTCTTATTCTTTCCATCAGTGTTGGCAAAAATACCACTTTTTGACTAGAAGCCTTTTGCAGAGTGGATGAGTTCTTTTGTTCTTGGCCAAACTCTTCTGGCTGTAGTGGGAAATTCATTCAAGCAGACATCAAGTCTTGTGCTGTAGAATGCTGATCATATCTCAGGGGGTGTGGAACTTCAGCTGAAGTAGACATTAAATCTCAGAATTCATCCCTAACATTGTATTTCTTTTTTTCCCTTTCTTAAGTAGCATTTCTCCTGAAAGTCAACATTAAACTGTAATCATCTCCTCCAACTCCTATAAGTAGTTTATCAGTGGACATATACCTGAAAAGAGTCTAGACAAAGTGTCCTAAATTGCTTATCCTTAGGACCATCAACAATTATGATTATTTTTTTTAATCAATAATTCTCTTATTATGAAAGTTTTTTTATTTCTTGTCTAGTAAATGGCATTTTTTCAGTCTGCAGAGAAATAGTTTACAAGTCTGGCTGAAGTGGATACAGCATCTTCAAGTCCAAGTGCAAGACATGATATTGGCCTTCAATTTAATTTATCCTTGGCTTATTGAGAGCTAAAAAGACCTGTGTTAAGTAGAAGAACATCTATCAGGATATGAAGTAAATATTTACTCCCCATAGTATGAGGGAATTGAATATGTTTTAAGTGGAACAAGTACAATGAAGTGAAAATGTTAACAACTCTTGGATGAGAAAACTCAGCTGTGTGTTCTAAGCCATCATCACTTCAATTCTTGATTCCTGTGCCTCAGGAAAATATACTCCATTTCTAAACTGTTTTTTAAGATGCAGTGTTACTGGGATTTTTTTTTTCTTGACAACTAAACTGAAGTCAGCCTGTATGAACTGTTGTCCTGACTTGTAAAACAGCATGCTTGCATAAAACCTGTCTATTCCCTTTCCCTATATTCAATAATTCAATAAAATTCTTTTCATAGATGTTTTTTTTTTGTTCTCAGTTCTTCTGAAGTCTGATTGTGGTACTGAATCTGTCTGCTGAAAGGAGAAAATACAGGCTCTTTCAAGATGCCTGTGTTTGATTTTAAGTTTGGAGCTGTAGGTGAGATACATGCAGCTTGTGTAGGATTTTTAATGTGGGGTATGAAATTGGTCCTGAAGCATTCTGAGGTATCTGCATGTTCTCTGCTGACAAGTTATTTAGGGAATTGGCTTTGAGAAGCTTTTTGAGGTCAGTACACAGAGCATGTGTATGCCTATTTCAGTCTACTCATAACAAATAGTGTTGAATTAAGAGAAACTAGTATTTCTATTTAAAAAAAAAATGTTTGTTGTTTGTTTATATTGTAGGGATTAGTTGGCACATAAAGGAGAAGTACAGTTTAGCAGAACAGATGCAGTCTTCAAGAAGTCTAGAAAAATTAAGATACTCTAAGAATAAAAAATGGTTGTAGGAGAGGCTTGTTGATAAAGTTCTCATCAGAGCAGTTATTTTTTCTAAAAGAACTTGCATTGGACTGTAATACAGTTCTCCTCACTCTTAAAATGCCTTTAGTGTGTGTTGTGGTGATGGCTTAGTTGGTGTCAACTTGTGTGCAGTTGATGACAGCAACCAGCACCAATTCCTAGGTTAGGATCTCCTACATCATTTTAGAGATGCTGTCATGAAAGGAAAAAAAAACTTCTGTTTTTTTTTTTTCCTTATTCTACAAGATGTTTTAAATTAAATGTGACACAAATTAGGTCTGTAATGTCAAGTTCCTTCGTGTTCTGTAGAGACTGGTCACTTCTTACAACCCTTCCAAGGCTGTGAATGTGATGTACTGATGCATCAAGATGAGAAACTGGAAGATAACTGTGTGTTGAAGCATGTGGTTTAGCTCACTAGGTAAAAGAAAAGCAGTGCTTGTTCTGTCATCATTCATGCCATTGAACTAGAGATACTGCAACACTGGTAGTGAATAAAAAGTAATTACTGACTTTTACTCACTTGGGGTTGACTATCCACACTTTTGAGTGACTATCCACTGTATTATGTTCTTTCCTTACTGTGTTTCTAATGATGTTAAGGATTTAAATTAAGTCCAGCTCTAAGTCCCAATAAGGAATAGCTAGTGAACAGGCATCTCCTTTTCTTGGCATAAACCAAAGGTTCCTCCATATCAACACTTGAAGGATCCCCAAAAGACAAAAGAAGGCACAATGGGAGGTGAGAATAAAAGGGATATGGGACGAACTTTCATTATTTGCTCTTTCTGGTTTCCTACTTAATCAACCTTAAGTCTTCTAAGCTCAAATGTTCTTTTTTTTTTTTTTTGCAAATAGTGAAAAAACTTTGTCCTGTACTCCACTTGAGCCCAGGTAGATCAGAGACTATCAATTCAGCAGAGGCAGTGGTGCAACTATGCAGCTTTACTACTGCAATTTAGCAAGAGGAGAAATGCAGCACAGGTTCAGTTGTCTTTTGAAATTACCTTCTTTTCTGTAAGAATAGTTTCTGGCTTCTTTAGATGTTCTCTGGACCATCTGACACATGCAAACCAAGTGCTACTGCAACAGCTAGACTAATAACTCAGGGCCAGTGAAAGTTCAAATATAAAGCTACCAACAAAACTTGTTTCCAGTGTGTTGCTTTAGACTTTTTTTTCCCTTTCCTTCTGCCAGCCAGAGGTCTGGTTTTATTTGTTTTCACACATGCTTCTTTATCTTGGAGAGTAAAATGGTTCAGCTTCTGAAGCTCATCTGCCTTGCACATAAATATTCTTATTTCCAGCTGAGAACTTACTCAAGCTGGTAAAATTATGCTTATTAAACATTCACAAACTTTTGGTCTTAAGAACCTGATTCTTTTGGTTCCTGTTTTGAACTTATTCTCTCATATGTGCTTGATTCTTACCCCTGCCTTTAAACCTTCTGGTTTTATGAATCCTTTCTTCTCTTCCCCATCTGCTATTTGCATACTGATTATATGAAATTGCATTAGACCATGTTGCCTGTGGAGTCTCTGCTTATTAAAGGAGGTATCTGTTCACCAGGCTAAAGGAGAAAATGCTTTTTGTACTATAAAAAAACCAGCCAAAATACCATGTAAAATACACCTGCTTCTTCAGGCTTCTTTTAGAAGAAATTTGTTTACTCTAATGCAGCATTTTTCTCTTTGTAGAAAGAGTCTTCACGAGGGAGACATAGAGAGAAGGAGGATATCAAAATTACTAAGGAGAGAACACCTGAAAGTGAAGAGGAAAATGGGGATTGGGAAACAAACAGAGAAGGTAAGTGTAATTAAACTAATGGTTGCCCTACAGCTCAGAGAATTTCAAAATTACTCAGCTGTGTGTAAAGCAAAATACTTAAAGATTTGGTTTCTAAGCAGAATACTTTCATGCAGTACCATTGGATGTTTATTTTTGGAGGAGAGCAAAGCAACAATCTGAGTTGGACTGCAAAAATGGTAATACCAACTTACTTTAAAAACACTTTTGTATTTATTTTTTTTTTTCTGCTTTGACTCTTCTTAGACTCTCCATGGCTCAATCTTGCACAATTAGATAATTAGTTGAATCCAAGTTACATCCAAAGAAATTTTGGAACTGGTCAGTCTGAGGAGAGTGCATAACTCTGAATTTTTAATTCAAAAGTCAGCAGGTTTTTGTTGCATCATTTGCAATGCTGTGAATTGTCTCAATAAGAGCTTCATTAGAATGAGTTGAACAGCTGAAGGTAGCAGTTGGTGAGCTACTTACATTCTGAAAACACTCAAAGGATGGTAAGAGTCTTGCATTGCACTCTGTAGTCACTGTTTGGGTGTTTTGTTGAGTTTTTTTTTAAGGATTAAAGGTGATTTAATTGCCTTTGTTGATAATAATCATCCATTTAATACAGCAGACACCTGAGGAGAAGATTTTTTGTTTTCTCCTCTTCTGAGTTTCACTTTTGTTAAGAGACTAAGTTTACCTGACAGTGCAATTATGGCAACTTCTAATGATGTAGTTTTGTGTCAGTTTTCAGAGATAATTGCAATATTGCAAGAGAAAATGGGAATACTGATCCATTTTGAGTGATTTCAGATACAATTAATGTATTTACATTAAATTATACTAAAAGTTGTTTCTGGGATGGAACTCCTGCAATTTCATAAAGTAGGTAGCTTTCATTTTACTTAATTCCATTAATTTTACATCACTTGATTAATTTTGACTTAATTTCATTAAGTATGTAGCTTTTCTATAGCATGTGCTGTGTTGCACATGTTATTTTGCCTCCTCTTAAGCACCATGGATGAACAGAAAATGATGAGCACACAGATGGACTGGGAAAGAACCTGTGCTGTTAGGAACTGCACCTCCCTGTGATCTGTCCCCATGCTTTTGGGAAGGGAATTTGTAGACTGAGTTTACTTACTGCAAATCCTTTTATGTAGTTCCTATGTGTAGGAAGGGGAGGGAAAGCTGATGAGTTTTTAATGAAGTCATCTTTTCCCTGACAGTCATTTTCCTAAAGTGCTTTTTGAGCATTAGACCTAAGTAGCCATTAAAACAAGAAATGTAAACAGAGTGAGTAAAGCTGCTTTACCTTTCAGTAAGATTTCAGTTGCAAGGTCTGAAGCATATATTAGCCACCCATGACTTAATGAGAAAGTGAGAGAAATAACACCTTTTCTTATGTACCATTATCATGTTATTATCAAACAGTAATGATGATTTAAAAGCAGAAATAAACTCCTGCCTCAGTGTGTATTTATCCAGTGGGAAAGGTCAAACAGACATCTTTTTCTTTTAAAATGGACTCATAATTGAGTGTGTCAGCTGATTGTGGCACACTGTGCTAACAAAATCCTCTAGTATCATGAAGCTTTATTTAAATTTCATATGAGATTTCCCACTGAGTGCTGTAGTTATTTTGGGCTTTGTGAAGACACACTCTTAGAATTTATTTTTTTTTTAATATAAATAAATCTTATGCTGCATTTCCTTTGCTACTGCAGCTTAATAATTGATGCAAGTCTCTGAAAGAAGTGAAGGGTGTTGTTTTCATGAATTTTTCAGATTTTAACTGCAGTTTGTATGGAACTATCTGGAATTATTTCAGGCTTACACATGTAACTGGGGAAGAGATTTGTCTTAGCTTCATTAAGCCATTCATGCAGTGCTTGGAAGTCATGGAAATATTTATGCCTGTCATCCTGTATACTAAATACTATTTTTTTTTTCATTTCCCATGTAATTATTTACTAATCTATTTGCTTTTCTTAAAGACTCTGACAATGGAGATGTTAACTATGATTATGATCATGAGCTGTCTTTGGAAATGAAGCGCCAAAAGATTCAGAGAGAACTCATGAAGTTGGAACAGGAAAACATGGAGAAACGAGAAGAAATAGTCATTAAAAAAGAGGTTTGTTTTGCCTAAATGTGGAATTAAAAAAGTCATCAACCACCTCATAGGCTTCTAGGTGTGTCCTGAAAGACTTGAGCTTCCTGGGCTACACGTGCACTGTTGTGTTAGATAAAATAAATAACTGGCACATGTATAGCTTAGTGACTTGGATATTAGTTATATATGGTCAGTCATCCAGCACCATAACTATGTTTTATGCTTTATGAAGGCAGCAATTAAATGAGTAGAATTGAATGCATTTTAATGATGTAAAGCTATTAAGACCTTTGACAGAGAAGACACGTAGAAGAAAAGGCATTTTCCAAGCTCCTTTTCCAAAATTCCTTGTTGTAACAGAGTGACAGAGGCAAAGCTGTGTTATAAACCCTAAAATTTTGGGGAAGATATAAAAAAATAAAAACCAAGCTTGAAAGGTAGTTGTCTTTTTTTTTTTTTTTCCCCAGACGAACTTGAGTGCTAACCTGGAATGTACTGATTTAAAATGTTTAGTTCTAGGTTTTGTAATGTGTTACAGTGTCCATCATCTTCTGTGCCCTGCACCCTTTTTCTGTTGTCTTCTTTTTATGGCATTCCTTGAAAATAACATGGTTAGTTTGAGGTAGAAGTGTACATAGTTAAGATCTCAGATGTAGCCTGTTACTGAATTTACACATCTTACCCATGTATCAGCATTCAGATAAGCTTTGGAGCACCAATATCTTACCAATGAATGTATTCTTTTCCTCAAGATTTCTCCAGAGGTGGTTAGATCTAAATTATCACCATCACCAAGAAAGTCTAGCAAATCTCCCAAGCGAAGATCCAGTCCCAAATCATCATCTTCAGCTAGTAAGAAAGAGAAGAAAGCATCTACTGTATCTTCCCCACTTTTGGATCAGCAGAGGTCAGTATGTAGTTGCATCTTGTGAGAAAGTGAGAACAGAGAACATGGTGATTTTTATTACCAGGATTTTCATAATTAATTTTTTTGTTTGTTTGTTTTCCTTGCTTTTAGAACTTTTGATTATATAACTTTAAGGGAAGGTCTCTAAATCATTCTCTGTGAATCACCCTATGCAGAAAATCGTTACATGTGTGCAAGGGCTTTTTAACTTTGAAAACTCATTCTGTCTGAACAGCAGCAATTCATATTTTTGTTCACTTCAGAAATAAAGGTTATAAATGGAAGAGCTCAACGTGCTTTGACCCTTTGGTCAAGTACAGTTATTTAATGCTGCTTGCTAATGGAGTAGTGAATCCTATCCTAAAAGCTTCAAGGCCCTTTACGTTCTAACTTTTCCTGCCAACATCTGAGAAAACATTGTTTGAAATAGTTATCAGTCCTTTATTTTTCTCTCCTCCCATTGATTTATCTCTAGGAGTTCTAAAAGTAACCAGAGTAAAAAGAAAGGTCCTCGTACCCCTAGTCCTCCTCCTCCAGTGCAAGAGGAAACTCCCCTGGGGAAAAAACACAAAGAAAAGCATAAAGCAAAGGAACGTTCAGAAGAAAAAGCAAGGGAGGTGAAAGAGAGAGGGCGTGACTTTGAAAGGCACAAGGAGAAAAAAGAGAAGCAGAGGTAAGTTATGTTGTATTATTAGCTTTTAGCATTCATGTCACCTTGCTTTTAAAGGCATCTTTTCCAGAACATTGAATAAAAAGGAATTTACACCTGCTTTGCCAACAACCTTTTCAGTACTCATTAAATAATAAGTGCATTATGTGGATGGATTGATAGACTGTAATAGATTGGTAAATTTTAATTATATAACTATAATTAAATTATTAGTTAATTATTAGTTAACTATAATTAGCTATAGTTATATAATAAGTTTGTAAAATGCCCTTTTGAAAGTCTTACTTTTCAGGAAGTTGGACCTTCAGCAGTGGAGCAATTCAAGTGGAACAATTCTTTTGACAAAATCTTTGCCAAAGTCATTCACTTGTCTATTGCCTGTGATTCTGAAATTTAAGAGGACTAATATCTTTCCATATTGGCAGTGGCTTGTTTAAACACTCCCTAATCTAGGTTAAAAGTGTTTCTGAGGTAGTGAGGCTACTGCAAGTTTAGATTTACTTTTGCATATATATTTCTATCAAGTAGTAGACTAATAGGAGTTTTCTTCTTACTTTCTGATGCATAGGTGTCCATTTGAGTTGAAAAACATCTGTCTATAAATTTTGGATTCCTTTGATGAAAATAGGGTACATGCTTGTAAGGGTTTACTTTATAACTAGCACCACAAGGATTAAGTAATGGAAAACCCATTATCTGTATATTTTTAAGTGACTAAATAACACTATTCTTATTTTAAAATATATTATTTCCCTTATGCTTGTGCACTCCATCACTTGAAGGAGGCTGGTTGTAAGCAGTAGAAAACATTCTAGATAGTGCTGGAAGGATGAAGAAAGTGCTTGTTTTATCATACCATAATCAGGTATTGCCATGGGACTACAACCTTTTATTTCAGTAATGGGTATTTATCCTTTTTTTTTCCCCTAAATAATAAAAATTAAGAAATCAGTAAGTGAAATAGTTGAATTTTCTGAAAAATCTCATTCATTTGAAACTGATTCGTGTTTTAAAAAATCTGTTATCTGGATGCTTCTTAAATAAAGTTCTGATATAACAGTTTTTTTATTAATAGGCTAGCAAGATAATTCTCCATTGACAGGAATTCTGTGTCACTGCCACATGAAATATGAAGTAAAATTACAATAGTGTTTTTTTTTTTGTTTTACCACATTGTGATTTTGTATTTTACAGTCCAGTGATTAACAAGAAATTTAGTGCATGTCTTGGATTTGTTAGTTTTGCTAGCTTAAGGTATCTTGGATGGAACAAATGCTTCTGGTAAGAGAATTCTTGATCTTCCAGGCACAGGTTGTGTCTTGGAGCTGCTTGCAATGTCTTAGAAACGTAGTAATGCCATATTACAGTAAATAAGCTGCTATTTATGTTTCTCAGGGATCCTTCTGAAAGCTCCCATAGACAGAAGCGTTCTCCTAGTCCTGCAGATCATTCTGGCAGTAATTCTTCCCCTTCCAGGGAGTATTCACCACCTGCTGCAAGAAGGAGACAAACCTCCAGAGCTCCTGCCAAGTCAACCTCTCACAAGCACAGCTTCTCACCCTCTCGCAGGTGGGAAGTCACTTGCATGGATTTTCTTTCCATGACTAGTTCTAGTATAGAAAGGTCTCTGTTGATTTGAGTTCTTTGTGTCTGCTGTGTGTGTGTGTGCCTAAAACACTTGAGGTTTTTTGTTTTTTTCCCCAAGTTACAGCCTGTCATGACAAGAACCCAAGTTGTGGTGCAGGCTTTCATTAGTTCCTCTAAAATGTTTTCAGGTGGAACTTCAGAAGCCTGATATGAGATGTATTCAGCCTGTCATCTATAGGGAACTTGGTTTTTTTCTTCCTCACCTTCTCCAGTCTTAGAAAATGTGACAGGTCATCTATCTTGGAGATGGTGTGTGTTCTAAAATGTGTAAGGTGATGCACAGATCCTGGCTCTCCACATCTTGAAAACAAAGTGACTAAACACTACAACACAAGGACAACTTCAGAGACCCTTCTTGCAGAGGGCTTCAGGGAAGGTATCTTCCTAGGGACCTTAGAAAAACCCCTTTTTACCACCCATTAAAAAGCAAGGAGGAGGCTTCTTATTTTGGTCTGAAGGAGACTCTAAGCTTAGGTTTAGAATGGCAGTGCTAAATACTGTTGCAGTCCTGTTTGCATAATGGACTTTTCTTTTGCTTTATGTACTACTGTTGAAGGGTGAAGGGAAGACACCAGATGTCACATACGTATCCCTGCTGATAAAATAAACAAAATAAACCCCATCTATTCAGCAATCCTAAGAGTTTAAAGTGAGCTCTTTTACTCCTGTGGTGACTCAATTCAGCTGAAACAACATTGTGTTGTTTTAAGCTAAATGTCACAAATGGACATGTTCTCTAAATCAGGTTGTTCATAGGGAAGGGAGCAGAGCAGCCCATTCACCCTGCAGCTGGCAGTAGTAAGGAGACTGAAAAATACCTATTTTTCCTAACCCACTGCAGTATTTTGCTCATCATTGCCTGCTTGGGGATTCTATGCAGATGTATCCAGTGTTATGCAAGGGAATATTAAGCACAGAAAATAAATGGGCCTTCTGTTAGACTCAGGCAAGAATATTTTAAATGTTTTGTTTGTCTCCAAACCACTGTTACCAAAATTGGTTTGCATGGAACACTCCATTTCATAACAGTGGTTTAATGGTGAAAATTAAATGTATTCTTAGCTTAAAGATGGTAAGTCATGAAATTGGATTAGATCCTGTCAGTCATTTCCAACCCAGACAGAATTTTACTTTGAGTACTTTGGAAATTTTACTACTAATTGCAGTCCATCTGTTTTGTTTGTATGTGACAATGTGTACAAATTGTCATCTTAGAGGCATGCAGGCTACTTGTTCCCTTGGGAACAGTCATTGGTCAGACCAGGTCAAGCCTGCTAACCTGAATTATCCCAGAGCTCATTCCTTAAGAGCCCAGCTGCCTTCAGCTGTCTGGCTGAGAAGAATTTTTTGGTGACATTTGGAAGATATTCAGCTAAAGCTGTGTTAGATTTATATCTTTTAGATATAAATTAGATTTACATTTATATCAACTGCTGGACTATTGCAGAAGATTGCAAGGAGGTTCTAACATCACTGGTGAAGTACTCCCTCATTTGAAATTGAAAGCTTCTTCTGTATTACCTGGTTGTTGATTTGAAGTCATAAACACTGTATATTGACATTTAAAAGCAGGCATTAAATTATTTAAAATTAAGTGGGATTTTTGAAGATATGTTGTCCATGTGTGATTTTATTGACTACTGTTCTTTTTGGAGTCTCTGAAATTTTGTGAAGTGGGAGTTGGAATTTAAGGCAAATGCATACTCTAGAAAAAAGATACTTACAAGTGGCTTTGGTGCTGGTAAGGGGAAAAAAAACCCCACACTACTGAGCTGAAAGGCTTGAAGTTTGATTTGTCCACATTAGGCTGTGAGGATACTCTAACTTGTTTACTTCTGTGTAAATTATCTTCAGTTAAGTGATGGAATTTCAAAGATGAGACACATTGTCTAGTTTTTGTTATTCTATTAAGCATGTGTTTTCCCTGGTTTTATAAATATTCATGTTTGCTAAAATTTTAAGCAGATGTGCATATGGGTTTCAGGATCTAGGCCTAAGTTGTTTGAAGATCAATGCTTATAATAAAGAACTTAGAAATGCAGAAGAATGAGACACTATTGCTTTCTGAAAAAAATGAATGCTAAAAAATGGAAACGAAGGAAGAAAAATTCCCCATAGGTAACACTGTGCCTAATTTTACCATGAACTCCAAAATTCATTTGATATTAAAGAAAACAACTGTGGGGGAGAAGATCAGGGTTTTTTTTCCTGACTCCTCCTTGCCTTCCCCCAGGAAAGCATTCTGTTAGCTGAGTAATATAATTTAGATTGGATATTAAATAAACTATAGCCATTTGAAGGTAAGCATGCTTTGAAATGATGTCCTTGGTACCCTTGAGGGTAAACTGGTTTGATGTTTTGTAGAAGCAGCACTTCTTTTCAGCAAAGAATGCAAAAATTAATCACTTTTTTTTCTTTGTAGAGCATGGCAAGAACCTTTCAAATGAAGTTACTACATCTGTGCTTGTTCTAACTCTGCCTTGCAGGTCTGCTTCCCCTTCAGGTCAGCATCACTCTCCCATATCCTCCAGGCATCACTCCTCTTCATCCCAGTCGGGCTCCTCTATCCAAAGACATTCTCCTTCCCCACACCGCAAAAGGACTCCTTCTCCATCCTATCAAAGGACAGCTTCCCCTCATGCAAGGAGATCTTCTTCTCCCTATCCCCCACACTCTTCCTCTTCCCCTCAGAGGAAGAGAAGCCCTTCGAGACACAGATCTCCTGGAAGAGAAAAAGGAAGACACGATCGTGATCGGAGTTCGCAGTCCCACGACAGACGCCACGACAGGCGGGATGGTAGGAATGAAAAAGAGAGTACTTCAGAATAGTTTGTGTTTGCAAAGGGCATCTTGAAGCTTGGTTTTCTGATTGTAAAGATCCTATTGGTGTCCATCTAGATGGTTGTTGTGTAATGCAATGTCAGTAGGTGAGTGATCTTCATACACTAGTGGATCAACTGAGTGATGGCAGGATACTGGTAACTGTTCTCTGTGAGGTGTCCAAATGATCATCTAGTCCTCACTGATTGCTCTATTGTCTTTTTAATTGCCATTAAGTGAGGTCTGTGCAAAGAAACAGTCACTCCTTCTGGAAATCAGTAAAGCTGTCTCAGCAGTTTGTGATGGGCAAACATGCTGCTGCTCTCAAGAGACAGGTTACAAAGAATACACATATCAGGTTTTTTTAATGGCTCTAAACTTACCTTCCTGTATCAGTAACACTAAAAAAAAGTAATTTAAAAAAGAAAAATACTTTTAGCAGGACATTGAGGTCTTAAAAGCAAGTGGCTAAATATAGCACAAATTTTCTGAAAATGTGTGTGGGGGGGAAAAAAAGGTATCTCTAAATGGAGAAGTGAACCTATCTTGAAAGTATTGAAGTGTGCTTGCTCTCTAATATGGTAGAATTTTTTTTTATTCATATTTAATGTCTTTTAAAAAGGTAAATAATTGTACAGATTCAAATTGACAAAAAGATAGTTCAAGCCTGATGAATAGGTAGATATTCCACATGGTAGCTTTGACCTTTGAGATTGGACTAGGCTTTGAGCAGCCTGGTCTAGTTGAGGGGATCCCTGCTTACTGCAGGAGGGCCACACTAGATGACCTTTGAAGGGCTGGAAGGGGCCTAGCCCTTCTATGATTCTATGATCTTCTACTTATTAATTAATAAACATACTAATTTTGATTTTCAGTGTATATGTCAGGAGTGTATTTTGACTGTTACTTGAGTGCTATTTGCTGAATTGTTGTGCGCTCTAAGCTATGCCATTCTTCTAAACACTTTAAAAACACATTTTCCAGAAACTAGAGGGAAAAGGGAGAAAGAAAGAGAAACAAGAGATGATCGTGACTATGAGCAGGAGCAGAGCAGCTCCAGGGACCACAGAGATGACAGAGAGTCTCGCGACGGGAGAGATCGGAGGGAGACGAGAGACACCAGGGATCGGAGGGAGCCCCGGGAATCCAGAGACACTCGAGACTCCAGGGACACCAGGGATTACAGCAGGGACACCAAAGACAGTCGTGACCAGAGAGACTCCCGCTCCACACGAGATTCACATGACTACAGAGACAGAGAGAGTCGTGACACCCATAAGAAGGATGAGCAGTACCAGGAGGACTCCCGCAGCTATGGAAGATCCCATGGCAGAGAGGAGAGCTCTCGTGCTGAAACGAGGAATGACTCCAGGAGTGACTCCAGGAATGAGAGCAGAAGTGATAGAACTGGCAGAAGTCGAGGCAGAGGGCCAGAATTATCTGACAAGGGTATTGTGTGATTTCAAAAGTGATCAATAGTCCCTGTCGTTGAAGATTGAAGGTTGACATTCATACTGTCTTGGTTGAGATTTGATGCAGAAGTGCTGCCAAACAGTTCATGCTTTTACATCTCAATTCAATTCTGTTGCCATAACAGAGCAGTTGCAGAAATCTATAGCACTTCTGTGTTCTCTCTTTGTTAGTGGCATAACACTGGTGGTTTGTTCTGACATCCCATTTTAAACCAAACCCTAACCCATACACCTCTCTATTTAATTTTTCTACAACACTGTGTTTTCCCATGAACTACAAACACAAGTAAAAGTGTAGTGGAAGATAAATAGGAGGAAGAGTATCTCAAAGTACTGAGCAGCAGGCTGTTTGTGTTCTCTCATGCAACTGCATGTCTTAGGTAGTTGAAAACCACCTTTCATACCCACCCATCTCTCCCCGTCCAACACCCCACCCTTTCTTGATTGGCCAAAAATGAAGGTGGGATTTTAACCTTTGGCAGTATTTTTGAAAGCCTATTTTTTGTAGAATAGCTTTACTTTCTGCCTTTTAATCATCTATAATAAATGTGTTAGGGCTTTCTCAACCTTATTGTGACATTTGCATTAGGGAAATGCCATTCAGCTTTTACAGGAAAAAAAGATCTCTTTCTCTGCTTATTCCTGTTGCACTGTCTATAATCTTACATCCCATTTAGAAACAAATGCAAACTGCTTTTTAGATTGTTATATTTTTATTCAAACCTCATGACCAAGGGATGGTGATTTAGAAAGTCTCGAGTTTGAAGATTAAATGTAAAATTGGAGTTGTTGATGAAGTAGAGTTTGATGCTATTCTATTGCCTCAAACAGTTAATGTTAGAAGTTACTACTTCACTTGGTACAAAATATTATTGGATTTTCTTACACGTGGAAACTCATCTTCTCTATTGATGCATCTCTATTAGGAAGTCGGGGGACTAGAGGATCCCAGGTTGATGGTCACAGCAGTAGTGGAAACTATCATGACAGCTGGGAATCCAGGAGCAGCTACCCTGACAGGGATCGCTATGACAGTCGAGAGCAAGCAAGAGATTCCTCCTTTGAAAGAAGACACTCTGAGCGGGACAGGCGTGACAACAGAGACAGAGGTATTTTAATGGCTATTTTTACACATGCATATGTGGTCAAGTGTAAATATATGAATGTGTGTGGTTTTCTCCCTCTTTTTTTCTTCCTTGTTCCACCCCCACACCACTAATTAGTAGATAACTCCTTTGACAGGGTGTGCTGACACTACATCCCAGGTGTAAGAACTTCTGTAGTAAGATTGCTTATAGGCAGTGTATGAATACTACAGCCTTTCTCCCATCCCGTGGCTAGATTTTGGCACTTTAAGCTTTTCAGGTTGAGGGTAAACACAAGGAAAAACTTTTTCCCAGTGGGGGTGCCAGTGCCTGGAAGAGGCTACCCAGGGAGGTTGTGGAGTCTCCTGCTCTGCAGACATTCCAGCCCCACCTGGATCTGTTCCTGGGTGACTTGGTCTAGGTGCCCCTGCTCTGGCAAGGGGGTTGGACTAGATGATCTTCTAGCTCCCTTCCAACCCCTAACATTCTGTGATTCTGTGATTTTTGCCTTCTCTTCCACCTCATGTACATACACATGTAAGGTTATGACTAATTATTGCATTTCATTACTGGTTCTGTTTGACTGTCTAGAAACATTGTACTTTTGCACTGTAAGTTACTTGAGTGTATTGTGTGAAAGGCCTGACTTAATTACAGGCTACTTACTGTTAAAGTAAGTTTAAATTTATGATTAATTAAAAATTGTATTGCTTGGGAAATTTAATAGTGATGAACACTTAGCTGTGGTCAATAATCATTGGATAGTAAGTGTTGGTACAGATACCAGCAGTCATGGAAAGAGTATTCAAGATTGATCTTTTTAGATGTAGTATGCAGTATGTGACACTTCTGCACCTGGAAGACTATTGTGGTTTCTCTAAGGAGCTTAGTTCTGACATTCTGGAAAATATTTGTATTGCTCACCAATTTAAGAGATCAGGGAGGAGTCAGGGAAATTAAAACACTATGTAAATGAAAGGAAGAGCAGTGAAGACTAAATATAAAATTATGTTGTAGGGTTTTTTTCTTGTTTTGAGTTTTGATTTTGAAGTGACAGATACATAGCTGTTAGTTTAGCTTCAGTTTTTTAAACTGCTGTTTTGTTCACTACTTGGGGAGGTGCTTTTTGGCCTGTTAAAATATATGTGTTGCTGCTTCTTGTGAAACATTCTGCTTTAAATTCTCTCTCATCTTCAAGGCAAGATTTCCACAAACCTAATCTCCATGCCTGCTTTTTCTTGTCAGCTGAAGAATCCTGCAGTCTGAATATGTCCTAAGGGTTGGTTTTTGCAAGCTAGCTCTCATGCCTCCCACCTCCCCATTCTCCATGAATCCAAGCTCTATTATAATTTGTGCTCTTCATGTCATACTGAGTTTTTAATTTATTAAGAATTTAAAACAAAACCAACCAAACAAAAACTTATTAGAATTAAAAACATGTAATCACTACAAAACATTTCTAGAAGAGAAGTAGCTTTGACTAGTTTGTTTCCCTTTGTGGGGGGAAAATATAAAGAGCTCGAATGGAGGCAAGATTTATAGTTTTCTTCTGTAAAAATGTAAATCACTTTTTGTAATAGTAAATCTTCCTCAGAGTTATATATAATTCAAGGCATAGCTTCCATAATTAGACCACAGTCTTAACATCTGTCATTCAGAGAAAAATTGAGATAGATTTTGGTTGGTACTTCATTCTGTGATATGTTAGAAATCATTTAGTATGATTTTAAAAATGCAAGCCCAAAAAATTGGGTTGCCTTTATTCAACTAAGGCAAAAATTTAGTTATTCCAAACAGCATCTGAAAAAATGAAGTCACTAAGGAGTGTTGACTATCCAGTTTTAATTATCAAACACACTTTTGATATGTCAATTAATTTAAGACTTTCCAGTGACCAAAACTGACATAGAGAAGTTCTGTAACTCCATTATAAAATCCAATACTTAGTAGGCACAGTAAATCATATTATAATGTTGTGGGCACCATTAAAAGTCTGTAAAACCTGTTCACAGAGCCAGTTGCATGGAATCTTTTTAAAGAATTGTTACATCCATGGCAGAAAAGTCACTCAAATTTGCTATTAATTTTGCCTGACAGCAGGGGAGCCTTAAGTCA
This sequence comes from Ceyx melanurus, assembly GCA_024611195.1. NCBI lineage: Eukaryota > Metazoa > Chordata > Aves > Coraciiformes > Alcedinidae > Ceyx > Ceyx melanurus. Next base: position 51,717 of record JANHGL010021661.1, read on the forward strand.
TTGTTAATTAACTCAGATTAAACTGAGGGAAACACATTTTATTGATTCAGTCCTGTTCAAAGTTCACCTGCTTACCCCTGGTGGACGTTGTCTCAATGAACAGCAACATCCACTCAGCCTCAGAGTAATGGAGCAAAAGAGAATCACAGAATGAAGAGTTAGCCTCTTCTCCTTGGTAACTAACAGCAAGTAAAAAAAATCTGAAGTATCATTAACAAAATACATCTGTGGAGAGTAAATATCATTAGATAAATCAGGTTTCACTGTCCTTCTGCATCAGTCATTTTCTACATGTGTTTATTTTCCTCCCTGGCTTTAATCCACTGTCTTAACAATGCAAAATCAGCTTCTACAACTGTAGTTCAGTGAATGTGTGTGAAAACTTCTGGCAGTTGTGGTTCCTGTAGCTCATCCTCACCTCTGCCTTTCTCCTGAATTTGGCTGTGTATTTCTTCTCTTCTGCTGTGATGAGACAGGCCAATATTTCTTATTTTGCAATAACTTTTAAGATGGATTAGAAATGTGTCAGTTCTTGCAAAGCCTCTGACTCTTAACAGGTTGAGGAAGTAAATTTCTCTTGTAAGTCTCAGTATTTGAGTCACTGAGTAGTGCAGTAGTAAAATGTAGTTTGTGAAAACATTTGGGTAAAACAAGGAAACCCTCCTCCCTGAATATAAAAAAAAAAAGAATTTCCAAGTTTCTGCAGGGAGTTGCTTTTTATTTAATGCAAACCAAGATCTAGAGTGTCAAAACAAAAGCTCTTTGGGTTTTTTTTCTTAGGGTAGTGGATGCAACGTGTGTCACTTTAGAGCCCTTGGTAACCCAACCTGCTTCTTCACACAGATCAGAGGGCGAGCTCACCCGTACGGCACCAGGGCCGGAGCGATGACTTGGAGAGAGATGAAAGAAGAGAAGAGCGAAGGGTCGATCGGTCCGACGACAGGAGAGATGAAAGAGCCCGGGAGAGAGAGCGGGAGCGGGAGAGGGACAGAGAGAGGGAAAGAGAAAGAGACCGGGAAAGAGAGAGGGAGAAGGAAAGGGAGCTGGAACGAGACCGTGCCCGCGAACGGGAGCGGGAGAGAGAGCGGGACAAAGACCGGGACCGCGAGCGGGATCGGGACAGGGACCACGACAGGGAAAGGGAGAGGGAGAGGGAGAGGGAGAAGGAGCGAGAGCGAGAGAGGGAGGAGCGCGAGAGGGAGCGAGAAAGGGAAAGAGATCGAGAGAGGGAACGGGAAAGGGAGAGGGGCCGAGACAGGGATAAGGAGAGAGACCGCCAGAGGGACTGGGATGACAAGGACAAAGGAAGGGAAGACCGCAGGGATAAGAGAGAAGATGCCCGAGAAGAAAGAAGTTCCCGAGATGTCCACGAGGAAAGAAAATCCAAGTGAGTGGATCTGAATGTTACTTCAATGAAAAAGAATTAAAAAGGCAGATTTTATTGTTGATTCAGTAACTTATTAAGCAGGGGAGTCATGGAAAAAGGCATCCTGCTTATCCTGTTTGTACAGAGGCCTGGTCTGGAGACGTCTCCCTCCCTTGCATCTGTGAGCCACATACTGGTGACCCCAAGATCATTACTATGCTGGTGAAGTGAATCCGATGCTTTGTTAGTGCAGAATCATGGAGCATTCAGGAGCTAACAACTGAGTCATGATGCTGCTTTCCTTGCAAGTATGCTTGTGGTGGCCTTGCCTTTAATAATGCAGGAATCCCTGGAAACTTAATAGCAGGCTGTGGTACCTTTTAGAAGCCTGGAAAGTCAGATAACACCTAGCTAGGTCAGCATTTGTGACTTCATTCTTCATATTGATGAGGAACGTGCACTACCCTTACCCTTTGCACTACTGAATTTTCAGTACCAGAAGACTGTGAACAATATCCAGAGGCAATGTGTGGCACTTCATTTAAGTGCATTGCACTGAGTCACTTTTTTTTTAATTCTTTTTTTATTATTATTTTTCATTTTGTACAATAAAATTCTTCATCAGTAATAAGCAAAACAGTGTCTTCTTGAATAGCTGTTTTGCTTGGAAATAATTGTTTTTGTGTGAAGGAATTGTAGATCCCTATAAATTATCTAGTATGGGCTCCACCATCACACTGTGGGGAGAAGTAAAGCAAGTATCTAGGTAGGGGCTTAGCAGCCAGATGGGATCAACTCACTGCAAGGATTGTTGTCACAGGGAAAAATTTAATAGCCTTTCCTAACATTTTGCTAAAAAGATGGTTGTCTTAAGTGTTTGACTTGTAGTTTAAGTTGTCTTGCAGTATGGTCAGAGAACTGAAATTTTGGAATAACAACTTAGAAAACTACAAAGCTTCCTGGCATCCTCAGATGTGTATGAGGGGCTTAGACTTCAGGGATTGTATTGATGATAAACTCAATGAATAAATGTTTCCTTTAAAAAAATATGGAGAAAAACTAGACTGTTTCTGTTGCAGGAAGCGTCACAGAAACGAAAGCAGCCCGAGCCCTCGTCAGTCACCCAAACGACGCCGTGAGCACTCTCCTGACAGTGATGCTTACAACAGTGGAGAAGATAAAAGTAAGTAGGAGTGGACTACCTCTGCAGCTGCATCCAGCTTACTGCCTGCCTATGGAAGTAGCTTGTAATCTTAAGTAGAAAGCACGTGGGGAAAGCTTTTTTAAGTGTCCTCCTTCCTTTGTTTTGATAGGCAACATCAGTTTTTTCATCTATATATTTGTCTTTTATCTTCATTTGGTCACTGTGTGTTACACTTGCCAGGTGGTAGTGGCTTCCACATCTGTTGTTCAAGATGCATGTTTCCCAAAATGGAAATAGCCTCTTGTTGCTGCTGCAGTAGAAAAACTTGAACCCGTTATTTCTCTTAAAAATCTTTACGTTTTAATGCTGGTGTTCTTCTTCCTAAACACTACAAGTACATCCTTTTTTCCCCATTTTGTAGATGAAAAGCACAGGCTCCTGAGCCAGGTTGTGCGGCCACAGGAATCGAGGTCACTGAGCCCCTCCCATATCGCAGAAGAGCGGCAGAGTCGCTGGAAAGAGGAGGAGAGAAAATCAGACAGAAAGGAAAGTTCCCGACGTTACGAAGAACCTGAGTTTAAAGAGAGGGTTTCTTCTTCAGATAAGCAAAGAGAGCAACCAGATGCTTCAGAAAGCTCCCGTTCCAGGATTCAGGAAAATCTTGGCCACCGTCCCTCCGAAGAAAGAGATGCTTCTGATAGAATGCACGATGACAGCAAGAAGAAGTCTAAGGTACAGAAAAAGGCCACGAAGAAGAAGAAGGATGATGACAGTGGGGTGGAAAGGTATGCTAATGAATCAATAACTGAGGAAAGCCAGGTGTTTTCACCCAAAAAAGGTCAAAAAAAGAAAAATGTTGAAAAAAAGCGGAAAAGATCAAAGGGTGATTCTGAAGTTTCTGATGAAGAAATTGTTCCGCATCATAAAAAGAAGAAAGGCCCAAGAACCCCTCCAGTAACAAAAGAAGAACTAGTCGAAGCACCACCTGACAAAGCTGTGGCAGAAGTCCCCCAAAAGAGAGAAGACACAACATTTAGTGACTGGTCAGATGAAGACGTTCCTGAACGTGGCGACATTGTCGTTCCAGAAAGAAGCACTGAAGATTCCCATAGGAAAAGTCACAGGACAAGGGGGGAAAAGGTGGAAGTCCCTCATGTTACCATAGAGGATGGACCACACCGTAAACCTGTGGATCAGAAGCGGAGCAGCAGCCTGGGTAGCAATCGCAGCCACGCCTCAAGCAGACTTAGATCCCCTTCCAATGAGTCAGCCCATCGCAGTGGGGATGACCAGACTGCACGGAAGAGGATTCTGCACAGTAGCTCTAGAGACAGGGATAGGGACAGGGACAGAGACAGAGAGAGAGAGAAGAAAAGCTTAGAAATCACTGGGGAAAGGAAGTCCAGAATTGATCAGTTGAAACGAGGGGAACCCAGTCGCAGCACATCCTCAGGTAATGAGATACACTCTAGTGAGACTTGACCTCTTGTTCTGTATAGAAGTGCAAAGCTACAAATCCCAAATCATTCTTGCATGACTCTGTACTCTTTTCATTTGTAATTAGTGTGAAGGGAGAGGGAGTTGCTCTCTGCCACTCGCTGTAAAACTCGAGTGAATTAAGATTCTTACAAGTGATACTGTATTTGAAAAGCTAATCCTTAGCAAGCAGGATTATCACTTTGTTTACACCAAAGCATTCAGTCAACTCAGCTCATACTGTCTGAGGTATAAAGTAATTTGCAGGACAAAAAGGGAATTCAGAGAAAGAGAAAATGCTTGTGGTAATATAACAATGAGGTAGCTTTATCTGAATAAAGTTCTTAAGTTCATGATTAACAATTTTGATATGGAAATTCTAAAATCTATGCAAAATAGAAATGTCTCTTCTTGCTGAGAATGAGTTCCCTTATCATCTTGGGAGCTTTTCCTCACTGAGGTAAATCAGTCATATTTCCTGTTGGACATAATTTCAGTGCACATGGAAATCATCTTTGTTGCAGATCAAAATAATCACAATTGACTTATTTCTGTAGTTCCTGGGGAAAAACAAAACCAAAAAATCACCAAAAAGCCAAACAAAAGCAACAAAGAACAAAACAACTAAAATGTTTTCAAATGTAAACAGCATCAGTAGTAAAATGTCTTCATTGTAAATGCACTTTGACTCTCTTCTTATTCCTAACTTTTAGAAGATGTTTGGAAAATTGTGAGGTGATTTTTTTTCCTTGCCTAAATTTCTGAGCTAAAAATGGTGTCCCTTTTAGTATGACATAAACTGAACTGAAGGCAGCCACTAAAAAGCTACTTTGAAGATGATACATTGGAGAAGTACAATTTCATACCTGAATCTTTAAAATATTTTGGTCTAGTGAAAATGGCATTCTTTTTATGTGCTGTAGTCATGCATATTTTTACAATATTTTATTCAGATCGTCAGGATTCCAGAAGCCACAGCTCAAGAAGAAGTTCTCCTGAATCAGATCGTCAGGTCCATTCCAGATCCGGGTCCTTTGACAGCAGGGAAAGGCTCCAGGAGAGAGATCGCCACGAACACGAGAGAGAGAGAGAGAGAGACAGGAGAGAGGGAAGACAGAGAGACTGGGACAGAGATGTTGACAAAGACTGGCCGAGGAGCCGGGAACGAGAGAGGCTCCGGGAGCGAGAGAGGGAGAGGGAGAAGCGACGGGAGCTGGACAGAGAGAGAGACAGACAACCCCCTGAATCTGCTGAGAGGGACAGAGACAGAACTCTTGACATCTCTCAGAAAGAATCAGCAAAACACAGTGAAATTAAACTGGACAGAGATCACGAGAAGGAGTTTGATGGGGTTTGTCGGGATTCGGCTGCTTCAGAGAAGGAAAGGACAGACAAAGATTTAGGATCTTTGCAAGGTTTTGAAGATGGAAATGAGGCCGAAAAGGTAGAGAGTTTAGAAGGTGAGATGATGTGGGAAAGAACGTGGATTAACAAATATTGTATTTGTTCATTTGAGTGCTGAACTGAGCTACATTAGAATAATTTGGGGCTTGGAAGACTTATTGGCTCCAGCTTCTCTACTGTGGAAGCAAACACAGTAAAGAGAAATCTGATGAGCATCTTCCTTGCTGTTAATTTTGTGTTTTTTGTTAATTTCCAAAGAAGTCTTGAGGCAAAGAAACAGAAATGGTCTGAGGAATAATTTCACCAAGGTGTAATGTTTTTGAATAGGCAGTTTGCAAAAGAATAACACCAACGTTTGATTGCCTTGTTATATCATGATAAGATCTATTTCTTAGTTTGGAAGTGACAGGTAATGAGTGGAAAAAAAAATGAGCATTGACTTGCAACTGTTCTTTGGGCTTTTTTTCTGCAGAGTTCAATTATCATAGAAATGATTGTCTGATTAGTACACGAAACATATGTCTGGCTTGGCACAGCAGTCCGAAAAAGGCTTTCCTGAGGCAATCTTATTAAATGTGGCTTCAATTTACTGGGCCTAATGGCAGTGGGGAATGCATGCTTAGGATTAATAAATAACATGAGTAAGAGGCAAATGCTGACACCCTCTTAAGAGTTTGGCTCATAGACACTTTGAGCTTTGCATGGATAGGGAGTTTGGGAAGTACTTTTAATCTGTTTCAGCAACATAAGAGAAGCATGAGTCTAAAATCCAGAGTAACTGGTGTAAGTTATGGTTATGTTGAGCAAGTTGGGTTTTTTGGAGTTTCCTTCTGTCAAAACTGCCAAGAGAATAAAAAGGAATTGTAAGATTTGGAATTTTTGGATGTTTGGGTTGTCCACAGAAGCAGAGAGGAAGAGAAATTAAACTTTTGTAGTCTTTCTTAAGATAACAGGAGATTTAGCTTATTTGCATTATTAATAAGAATTATCTGTAGTGTTTATTGTAAATTTGGGCAGTTAAAGGCTCTCTGGAGAGTATGCTGAGGAATATTTAAAATTATTTATTTACATAGTCTATGTGATTACTCAGAAGTGGTCATTCTGGTTGATTGTACAATTGAGAAATTCCATTTAAGGAGATTATCTCCTTAACTTATTAGGAGTGGAAGTACTTGTCAAGATAGTATTTGGAATGAGCATGCAAAAGTCAGCTCTGTTTTGCTGTAACAGGCAAAATTCAGTGACTGAATCCTCACTGTGGATTCATGTGCACAAGCATCTGAAAGATTTTGTGATGCTACCTTAGGTTTGTATTATTAACTGCTTATAATTTATCAAATATTCAGCATGTTTCATCTGAGTATGTGCAGTTTGACTAATGCTGCATCAAAAAAACCCCAAAAAACAAATTACTTAAGATACGTAAAACTCAAACTTCCAGCTTGTGTATGGGAGAAATAATTTCTCTGTTTCCATGGGTGTTTTCATGTGAAGAGACTTGTCCCCAACTTAAACCTCTGTTTTCAGGCTGCTGAAAGCACCTTCAGAAAACTGCTTTAAAGCTACAGGATGTATTTGTGTCTGCAGGGGGAGAAGATGAAGGAAAGATTGATGATGTACAGTCCCTGGGATCTGGTGCTGGAGAATATGAGCCAATCAGTGATGATGAACTGGATGAAATTCTGGCAGGTGATGCTGAAAAGAGAGAGGATCAACAGGAGGATGAGAAGATGCCTGGTAAAAGTATAACAAATCCCCTTCATGATTCCTTGACTATAAAGATTAGATCAATTTGCATTTGTCAATTTACTGTTGTGATGAGAATAGTATTTCTGAATCAGGAATGCAGTTTGTATGCTCTTGAGTGTTTCTCATTTGCTCTGTTATAGTCAGAGAGGTAAGTAAGAGTACTGGGAGCTTGTTTAAAAGCTAGAAGAGTAAGCTTTTTTTAATAGAAACTTGCTTTCATTTATCTATTTAGTTATGACCATTAGTTGGAACTGGTGTTTTTATGAACATTTTTTTTTTCCACTCTCAAATGCTTCCTAAATTATTTGGGAATTTTCTACTTAAGTTTGGTGGGGTCATCTGGGCTGTATGATTAGCTGTTCATATTTTCTATGAGAAATGTACTAGACAAACACATTTTGATGGTTTTTTTTCAGTAAATAACACATCTGTCCTTATAAAGAAAAAAAACCCACATCAATCCAGCATTGAGAGTTGAAAAACTGGCTTTTTAAGCACTTGATTTGGATCTTTTGTAGCACGTTTAGTTGTACTGTGACTTGCAAATACATGAGTGATGTGTCCAAATCTGCTGACTAAGCAGGGTCTGAGCAGCCTTCCTCAAAGGGTTTGCAGTAAAAATGAAGCAGGATATTAGGAGTGTTGTTTTGTTGTTTTTATTTTGTTTGTATCCAAGAAGCTTTATAATTGTATGCTCTTTTTTTTCCACCAATCCAGGTAAGTTTTGACATCCTTACCTGAAGGATCTGGCTTTGAGAACTGCAGAACTATGTTCATCTAATGTATATTTAGATGACAGGGATGCACAAAGCCTGTGAAATTAATGTGGTGAGGGATGTTGGTGTGATAACTGATTCTCTGTTCCTGGTTTTTGCAGATCCTGTGGATGTTATAGATGTAGATTGGTCCAGTCTGATGCCCAAACAGCCAAAAGAACCACGTGAGCCTGGGGCTGCACTCTTAAAATTCACCCCAGGTGCTGTTTTGCTGAGAGTTGGTATTTCCAAGAGATTGGCAGGACCAGAACTCTTCACCAAAATTAAAGAGACTTGCCAGAGAGTGTTAAAAAACCCTAAAGGTAATTGTTTCTGTGGGGATTAAGCTGTCTTTTTGTACTTAGGTCTTCAAGAGCATAGAAAGTGTAGAATTAGTATTGTCTGAAAGATACAGGAATGTAATACAGCTGCTTGTCAATCAAATTAGTGGTTTAATTCCAGCAGTGCTGAGGAGGTCTTGTATAATAGCCTGAACAGTCTTTTTTATTCTAGTGGAATGTTCTTTTTGTGAGATCATTCATGTTTTCCTTGCCTAAAGCATGTCAGCAGTTTTTCAGGGAGCTATCTTCTGCAGTCAGTTAGCATTAATTTTACAAAAAAGAAAGATTTATTGGAACAACTTGCATGCTAGAATTGTTTTTTTAAGGAGTGTGAAACATTTTCTTTCTGTAAAATCTCTATGCAAATTATTCCAGGATCTAAACCTGAGAAAACTATGGCTTATAAATAATAGTATTTGTGGAGCCCTGGATTTTTAGGGAATAGCAGACTTTTTTTTTTTTTTTTTTTTTTTACTTTTAAACTCTACTCCATTTTTAAATGTAACAAAATGTTTTGAAACAAAAGTCTAAATATTTCTTAAAAAAATACTGACATGGGTTGCTTTGGCATTTCCTGAACTGAAACTTTTCATGTGGAAAAACATTTCAGTGTGAAATGCTTTCAAAAATTGTGCTTTTTTTTTTTGGATAAAATAATTTGCTGAAATGAAACCAGATTCATAAAGAGTTTGAGGTCTCCCCCAGAACTCCTGCTCTTTTCTTCTATGTAATAGTAATCAGGGGATACTAGAAAACCCCACATTTATATTTTTACTGTTGCACAGAAAACATTATTGTTAATAATTATATTTCACCTGAATGTCTATGGCTTGATTTTCTTATTACCTGAGAACTCCTCTAGCAATTTTCCAACAGACACTGTGCATTAACTCAGTCACTTTCAAGCATACCAATGCCTACTAACACAATAGAAGCATGGATGGCTTTTTAAGGGCCAAACACTCAGCAAGTTGACAACACACCAACAGCTTATAGTCCCTCATGATCAGATGCTAGAAAAAAAAAAGATATAATTAGCATCTCCTGCAGTGTCTCATCTGTACAAATTCAGAGTACCTCTGTACCCTACCCTCAGCTCAGGGCTAAGTCTGGTTTGGAAGTAAGCCGAGTCTAGATGGGCTGTGATTGTGACTGCACAGTGACAGCTAAGGCAGGAATGTTCATGCCTAAAGTTGATTTTTGAGTGTTTGTCATAGTATGCAGACATTTACTACAGAAAAAGTAATAACTGACTCACCAAAGATAAACGAACCACAATATCATAGTCATTATTAAAGGAATTTACACTGTGGCAGTCATCATGCATCAGGAAGCAGAGTTCAAAATTACAGAATTTAGATAGAGAAGAACCCAGTTAGCCCATCCAGGCAATTTTCTTCCTCTTGTGAGGGTTATCACCAGAATATCTGCTGATGTTCTGTTTTGCCTGGCTTAACATCTCTCTTTTCAGGGATTTCAAATTATTCTGTACCCCCAAAGGTCTCTTTCTCGGAAAATTTTCCTGTAAGGTCTGCCCAAATTTCACTTTTTCTCTGTCTTAATTGAATCCTCTTGCTGCTAGCTTTACCTTGGGTATCACGCCAAATAATTGCTCTTCTCCTTCTCTGTTAACAATTTCTTGAAGTTTGGCTTTTCGTAACTCATCTTAATTGCCTCTTCCACTGTATGCATATAGATATGATTCTTTTAATTCTCCCTATAAATCCATGCCTCCAGCTTCCTGATCAGAGAAGAGCAACTAAAATGAAGTGATTCTACTCCTCAACAACTTGCTGGCAGTACAGATCTATTAATCAAATGCAGTTTTCCAGCTGCAGTTGAATCATATATAAACGGAGACAGACTGTGCAGGTCAGAGCTGCAGTGATTTATTTTGGCATACTCACCTATCTTTACACTTCTAGAAATTAGATATCTAATCTGCATTGGGCATCTGGCCTTCTCTTAAAAAAAACACATGAGAGGGAGATATGAAGCAATAGATGTTTTGCAGGCAGCTTTGAAGCAACCTCTAAGGGAATAATTTTTTCTCTCTACATAAGAAAGTTCGACAACTTCTTTAGGTGTAATATGAACATGATGACATTTTGGGCCACATGGATAGATGCCCACACATGAGTTGGGTGTCTATATGCCCAGTCAACAGGGTCTGAGTTAAGTGAAGCCTAGAGAGGGATTTATCTGATCAAGTGTAGTTGTTTTAGAAGACCACAACTGGTCTCTGTTACCTCTTCAGAGCATTGCCTGGGTGGCCACTGACTGGGAGCAGAGATGTATTAGGGTGAATTCTTCAATTTCATTGTTTTACTGTGCAAGCCAAATCCCACTGTAGGTGTCCAATTGTCAGACAGCCAATACTGGGAGAGATATATCGTCTCCTAAATACTTTTTCAAATGCAGAGACAAGGATTGGTTTCCCTCTAACTGCCGGAATGCCAAAAATACCACATTTCCATCTTTATTACCAGTTTTGTAGGTTAGATTCTTCTCTAGGTGATGTCAAATTTTGTCCCATGGTGTTAAAGAGAAACTTGAGTATATTCAGGTTTAGCTGACCCTTGTACCATTTGCATTCATCAGAAATAAATCTAGGAACTGTTCTGTAGTTTACTACTGAGGTTAATTCATTAAAGATTGTTTTACATTGATACTTACCTAATCACTGAATTATTTCTCTTGCTGAGACTGTAACACTGTTGTTTCCAGAACATACAAAATCTAATCCTTTAATTGAGGTCACTATTCATAAGAAAAAGAGGATAGCTCTTTCTACTTCCTTACAGTTGCAGAAGTCACTCTTCCAGAGCCCAAGACTTTAACGATGGCTGATGCACCTGGTTTTCAGAAGATATTCATGTCCTTTCTGCTGAAAATCAGGCTGATCTGATGAAAGGTGCAATAGAACTTTCCCTGTATTAACGTTACTTGGCATATTTTGTGGATTTACTCAAACTTTAGCCCAATTTATGACCCATGAAGAACTAATTTTTATTTTTTTTTTCTGTAGCAGGGGTCCTGTGAGGTTATTTCAGATTATGAGAGGAGTATCTCTGCCTTCTTGTGCCAAGAGAAGTTTAGATTGGGTATTAGGAATAATTTATTTACTGAAAAAGTTATGAGACATTGGAATGGTTTTCTCCCAGTGGTGGAGAGAAAAGGAGTCCCCATACCTGGAGGTATTTAAGAGTCATGTAGACATAGTGCTTAGGGATATGGTTTAGTCAAAGACTTTTCAGTGTTAGGTTAATGACTGGACTCATTGATCTTGCAGCTTTTTTTTTTTTTTCAAATCTAGGAAATTCTATGATTGTGTAAATCTGTGATTCTAATCAGCCAAAGACACATTTGAATTTCAGAGTCCTGGTGAACAGACAGCCCTCTGGGGAGGTAGATGATGAGTCCCCCTGCCGAACAACAAGGTGATTGCCCCAGTACAAGCATTTCTTAAATCTGTCTTTGGTAAAGAACAATATCCTTGGCTGGATATTCTTAAACCCACTACAGGAAAACAATTAATAATAGCCCAAGTATTATAAATTTTATTTCCCACTGCTTTGATTTGCCTCTAAGTTTATGCACATTCTGAAGAGAAAACCAACATAGAAAAGAATCCATATTAAGCAGAAACCTAAATAACTTAAATTCTCAGAGCACTTTTCATTAACATTTAAAGCAGTACCTGGAAATGAGGTCATTTATTTGCATCTCAGATTTCATTTATCAGGTCTCTATCCTTTAGGCACCTCCAGGTCTGACTCCTTAAATTAAGGCCAATACTGGCCATTTTATTTAGTGTTAAAAAAGGACTAAAACTGATGGTCTGTCTGATTCCAAGACAACAAATAAGCATGCATAAGGTACACAGGATTTCGTAGAAAGCTGTAGATGTGCTTCATACCTGGACACATTTAACTTCCTAACCACACATCAGATTATAAATGCACTGTCAGCCTCCAATAAAAATTCTTTATCCATAGCAAAGTCTCACTACTGTCCTACCACCACACCCCAACTGAGATTCAAGTCCACTGATGCCAGCCTGCTCATGACACAGGAATGGATTTGGACACACGCCTTTTCCTAAACTTCATTAGATGGGAATGTTCTTGGTTGGTGTTTTGTTTTGTTTATTTATTTTGGAGACAAATAGGTCAAAGTATTCAGTTTAGGAAAAACAAGACCATCCTGCAGAGCCGGTGAGCAAGTACTGGAGATTGATGCTGATGTTCTCCAAGTGCTGGAATTCATTTTGCAGAGTTTGTCACTTTTCTAATTGAAAAAGCTGTCTCTGCAATATTTAGCAACTAAAAATATCGAGTGATGAGCACGAGGAGAGAAAAAAAAAAAAAAAAAAAAGCCAAGCATTCAGTAGCAGACATCTGCCACCTTGGTTTCCAGGCCTTACATCAAGGACACTGAGAAATAGAGCACTGAGGTGTCCTCACCAGCACCTCTCCAAGAGCATTACATCCTGGAGTGGGACACATATATTTCCAACAAAGCAAAATAAGCAAACTCTTAAAATCATCAATTGATTGTAGGTGTGTGAATAAAGATTTGCTTAGCACCATTAATTCTGCATTCAAATCTAGTCTAGATCCAAGACTAGATCCATTTATTATGTTAAATAAAGATAGACTCAGTCTCAAGGACTGATTTCTGCTTCTGTTCCTCCTTCCTCCTGCTCTATCTCTTCGTTTTGTGGCAAAATCTGTGGGTGAACAAATCTGGGATCAGATTCTCAATTCACTTTTGCAGAACAAGAGAAATGAGGTTCCAAATCTTCAAAAGTTAACCCATAAAGCAGCTGAGGTCACAAAACAGAGTTAGTAATTATTTCTTTTTACTACTGGGTTTGGAGGGTGGGGTCTTACATTTATTGAGTTGGTTGTGATTGGGGTTTTGGTGCCTTTTTGTGCATGTGTGAGTGTGTGTGTGTATAAAATGGATCTGCTGAATGAAACCTTCCGCAGCAATATTCCTCATTGAGAAAAAATCGACTTGAATTAGCACATGGATGTGAACACAAGCTTCCCAGGCTTCAGGGCTGAGGATCTGTTAGCTACTCTGAGGTCTTTTTTATACCCATTACTGTGATGACAAATTTGGAAATCCGTCCAATTCATTTTGATGTAGCATTGCCAAAAATTTCTGAAACTCTGTATTTCTTATGAAACTAAATTCTTACCTTCTGGTGAAGTCTGTAGTCAAGAAATAAGCAAGTTTCTCATATCCCTTGTAGAGAAAATTCAATAACTTAAAATTGAACATTAGATTTTAAAAGTTTTCAAAGTTCCAACTTCTGCCTAAAATATTCCATCATATAAAAGCAACAAAAGTTGTGTTTGCTTCAATTCTGTTAGGTTCAACAAGAGCAAGTACAAAGTCCTGCACCTGGTAAGGTACAATAAAATGCACCAGTGCAGGTTGGGAGGTGATCTGCTAGAGAGTAGCTCCATGGAAAAGGGCCTTGGAGGTCTGACAGACAACAAGTTATCCATGGGACAACAAGGGCCTGGAGTCATTAAGGAGAGTGGGTCCAGAAGATGAAGGGACATTCTTCTCTGCCCTAGAGAGACCTCACATGGGGTATTGAGTCCATTTTTGGCCTCCCCAGTTCAAGAGGGACAGAGATCTACTTGAGAGAGTCAAACAGAGGACTATGAGGATGATGAAGGGACTGGAACACCTGCCTTATGAGGAAAGATTGAAGAACTTGGATCTTTTTAGTCTGCAGAGGAGAAGACTGAGAGGGGATCTAATTAATGTTATAAATACATAAGGGCTGGGTGTTAAGAAGGCTGGGACAACCTCTTTTCACTCGTGACCTGTGACAAGACAAGGGACAATGGATTCAAGCTGGAGCACAGGAAGTTCCACCTTAACATGAAGAAGAACTTCTTTACTGTGAGGATTACAGAGCCTTGAACAGAGTCCCCAGAGAGATTGTGGAGTCTCCTTCTCTGGAGACTTTCAAGACCTGTCTGGATGCATGTCTGCATGATCTGCTCTAGTTTTGTCAGGGGGGTTGGACTTGATGATCTTTGGAGGTCCCTTCCAACCCCTATCATTATGTGATTCTATCTGATCTGATTGTCTGTTGAACTTTGTAAGGAAATACTTGCCACATCCATAAATTTTTAATACCACCCTAAATTTAGTAGTGTGAAAACTGGGGATTAATCTAAACTACTTGGGTTCCTCCTGTAGCATTGTAGGGAAAGCCTGCCCAGAGAACCACATCAAGCGTGTGGGACACCTGTCCAAGATGAATAATACAATTAACCAGAAGATTCCTTTCTGTTACCTGTAGAAGGAGTCAAGACACTTGATGTTAAAACTTCTATATTTTGTGTGACTAAACTGAGGCCACAGAAATCCTACTGTTTGGATCTCAAATTGCTCTTAACAGGTTTTGTAAGTTGGCACTGTATTTTGATGGGTTTTGAAGTGAGAAATATAACTGTGATGCCTAACCACTATCAACACCAAAGCACAAAATGCTGACTACTAAGGAGACCTTGGCAGCATTTCTGTAAATAGGAGCTTTAATACATGGAGAAACAAAGGAAATTGAGGTCTAAGATTATCTGTGATTTATCTCCTGGTGTTAATAATATGAGACAGGACCCCAAAATTTCTGGATAAATTTGTGAGAGATAACAAACTCAGAGATCTCATACAGAGAAAAAGGAATTTATTCCCTAACTATAGATAGAAACTGGAGCTGAAGACATTTCATCCAATGGAAGAGTAGTAATATAACTGAAACACAATGAGGTAATCATTCCGGCTATTCAGGAAAGTTTCCATTCTGTAGGAGTTTAGGAAAATGCATTACCCCCATAAGGCTTTCCTGAACTTTTGCCTCCATCCCAGCCAGACTCAATGAGGTCAGGAACTTATAACATCTCCATTATCTCTGCCATTGTCTTAAGCAATTTCACCCAAAGACAACGCACACACACTATTAAGTTATTAGTGTTAACTCACACACGATAAAAAAATCACTGCAAAATCTTCCAAGAGTATTCAGAGGCAGAGAGGCCCATATAGCATCATTAATCACAAAGCTATGGAAGCCCCTTTCCACCTCTGCTAACTGGCCAGGATCCTTAGCCCAACCCAGATGATGCCTCTTCTCAATACTGTAGATAATGATAACAAGAACTCCTTTCTTTTGAAATACTTGAATTTTTGAAATGGCTGAATTTGTCTGAAAAATATTACAATGTCCAAGATACTCTCTGCAGTCTTTTCTTCCCTTGTTCAGTCAGGGGTCCTGACTCTGCATTATATCCCTCCACCCTGACACAATACACAATCCTATTTGTGCACTCCCCATCCCTCAGCTCATGCTATGAAATGCTCCCCCCTCAATAGGGCAGCTTGGCTCCATTTTCCCCAGCTCCTGCCACAGAATATCTTATCTGGCCACCAAAACGCTGGATACATAGTTCTGAACTAGTAGGACTGTGCTTTAGGTTAGGCTTTATGGAGCAAGATAGCACCTGCTGTAGAAATGTTTTGCCTTTCCACCAGTGAAGTTAAATTCAAAGATTTAATTCAGTCTAACTACACAGTAATTAGCTCTGCATTTACTTTAACCCCCTTAAAGAGATAATTTCCTACAGTGTCAGACAATGCTCATTACCTGCTGATAAGAAAGACTAGGTTGAGCAAAAAGACACCACAATGACAAAGAAGGAGAGTAGGAAACAATTCAGGATGGAAATCTGCATGCCTGGTACTTTGCTCACAAAAAGACTGTTTTCTTTCATCCTCCCTGACACTACTAACATCCTTAGCTTATTCTCTCTGCTACACTCACTAAAATTAAGCAGTAGCAGGAAGCTTGATGCAAACCGTGCAACAAATCCCTCAGAAAACAATCTGACATGTAGCTCAGCAAACATAGGGTCTGCACAGGGCTGGATCCATGGTCCTGTTTGCCTGCACTCACTGCTGCTCCCAGCAAAAGCTCCCAGCTGCAAACAAGCCGGCACAGCTCCCGGTCCGGGGCTTGCTCCAAGGTTGTGCCGGGAGCAGCGTGGCTTGGCTCGGTGCTTGCTCCTGTGATCTACAGCCAGCACCATCACCCGCCTGAGGATCTAGGCTGGAAAAGAGCATAGGAGTTGTCACACCAGATCAATCTAATGGTCCATCGAGCCAGCCCTTGGTTTCTGAAAACGGTTTTAAACAGGCATTTCAAAGGAACAACGATGGGCTGGGATAGAGTTATCTGCCCATAGGGCAGGTTTTCCAATCCCAGGTAGCTGTGGGCTGGCTTGTGCCCCACAATGTGGAACCTCAACATCCTCTCTAAGACTGAAAATGTCCCAGATCCTCACCCAGACTGGTCTGGGCTACACAGTTGCTTCAAATCCACAGGGTTTTGAGTTTGAATTGAGATCACTGCTTTCTATGCAACTGCAAATGTTCCCACATCACATGTAAACATCAGGCTTCTGCTGTCTGCTAGGTAGAGCAAAGAACTCATTGCACATGATGACACACTCCTGGCTTCAGTTGATTTTTATGATTTTCCATGGCCATGAGCTACACATCAGTGGCGGCTCCTTTTTGACACTTGGATGGGTCTTTCCAACCTACTGGCAACAATGATAGCTTGAATTTCACAGGTTAATCCTGTGTTAGGAAGAACAAATGCCTTATATGCATTTGAAAATGGGCTGTCTTCACATTGTATCCCCTTTCCCCTATTGCCCTGATGGCAAGAAAACAGTTTATCATAAGCTCCTACAATAAATCACAATAAGAGCGAAAGACTTCAAACTTTCTCAAACTTCACGAAGAATAAGACCCCAGTTTAATCTCACTTTGGGAATAAAAGTGAGGGAAAAGGAGTATTTTCTCCCCTCTGGTATATTTAATATATGGTCTAGAAATGACCACAGAATTTGCTTTTATTATTTTTAAATGTGGGCATTAGATTCACCCCCTGAAGTTCATCATGGCATGCTAGCAAACCAAATGTCCCTGCTAGTTCTGGAAATCAACAACACTGCAGTTAAAATATGGAACAGAAAATAGCATCAAGAAACCTGCAGACTTGGCAGCGCTGCCAGTGCTGTACAGAGGCCCCAAAAGCTAACAATGGCCATGGCTTTGAAATACTGCTGATTCCTCCACTTCCCATTTCCCCCTGTCCCAGTGGTGTCATTTGGAAATGCATTACAGCTGAAAGACTTTGGGATGTTTTAATTACATGTGACTAAAACTTGCTGTTGTTAGAATTAGTGCGCCTATGTTTACGATTTATAGGTCTCCGTTTTGACACTAGTGAGGTCATAAATAACATGAAATGGGCCCTTTAGTATTAGAAAATTCAGCACTCCTCTCTAAGCCTTGACACACACACACACATACACACACACACACTGACACACACACACAGAAACCCTCATACAGCTTGTGGTGAACACAGTATGAAATACAGCACAACCACATAGGGAGGGGGAGATGAGCGTGGTAATAAATAATTTATCTGCAGACTATGAACACTGAACCTTCGGGCAAGGGCTTCCCGTTGTTTCATGGGGTTGGGAGGACTTGCTGCAATGCAAGTTGGTTGTGGATGTTTAATGGGTGATTATTTCTGTAGCACGTGGACCCGCCTGCACCTGTGTCTCGGGGAGAGTGCCATGGGGACCTCCTATTTCAGACGTGCTGATGTTGACAGTACATTGGATGTGGAAGCATCTATGTGGTATGGGGTCATGCAAGGTAATGGAGAACTGGCTACTGGGCTCTCTTCCTGATTTGCATCCCTCTTGAAAAAGGGATTAGTATAAATAAATAAATACATAAACAAGGAGGGCTATATTCTTTAAATAACTGAAATCTGGGGAGGATTTCACGCAATGGTTACTTTCAGTGCTGGAGCATCCATGCTGCCCCCAAACTCAGCTGATCTTTAGGTATCTCAAGAGGTTGCTTTAGGTTGCTCAGAACCCCATCCAACCTCATCTGGGATGGTGCCAGGGATGGGGCAGCCACCACCTCTCTGGGCAGCCTGGGCCAGGCTCTCCCCACCCTCACCTTTAGGGGTAGGATGGGGGAAAAAAGCCTTACCTAGCTCAGGATAGAGATAGGTGAGCTGTGTCTCAGGTGTGATTTTATCTCTGCAGACAGGTGGTCTGGGATAACTGTCAGGAAAATATCTTCAGATCCTGCCATTAAAAGCTCTAGAGAATGGCAAAGTTTTGGCATGAGAAGAGTAACCCTGAGGATGTATGCCTTAGGAAATCACTAGGTGAATTTTGCCTTTTTTAGGTTTTTAGGGGGGAAAATAAATAGTTTATATTCTGACTTTCACCTTTTTCTCACTTGCTACCTAAGCAATTTCTGCATGTGGAAGTCTTTATGTGGTTCCCAAGAAACTCACTGTTACAATTTAGTGTCTGGAATTCAAACTTTAAATGAACATTTTTATCTTGACGCACAGCTTTTCCCAGGCTATTGTTTCTCTTCAGCAGTGAGCATGAGTTTGGGAACCTGAGTAATGAATCCAGCACTTTATTTCACTGTTTGTAATATTTTCTATTATTTTCTAGAATAGCTGGTACATTTTCTCATTATAAAAAAATAATAATAATTAAAAGGGCTCTTACTAAAACAACAATGAAATAAAGACAAAAAGACCCTCATGAATGTTCCACTTGCAAGAGGGAATAATAATTTATCTTATAGAGCTGAACAGGTGACTGTAAAAGAACTGGTCTTGACACAAATTAGCCTGAAAGCAGCCAAAAACTTAAGGCATAGGACTAATTCATACAGGGAAGTCAAGGAGATGCAGTCTCTTATTGTATTGCTTTTTTAGAAAATATGGAGTTTTCAGGAAAAAGACAAACCTCAAAACATTGTAGTAAAAAATAATTTAAAAATAAATAAATTTAAAAAAAAAATAGAAAAAAAGGGCAGCTATAACAGAGAGGTTTGTTTTGTCCTGTTCGTATTCTCTTGGAAAGACAAGGATATCTGTTTCACAAATATATCTTCCCCATTCTACACCCTTCGTAGTGAAACTTGTATCATGGCAGTTTTTGTCCAAGCTGTATTGTGAAATAGTAGACAATAATGAAAGTATCCTTATATTCAGAAAAAACACCATGAAAGCATATTCTAGTCTCAGTGTTTCTGGAGTTCTGCATATGGTTTGGAAGGAGAAGATTTATTTTTTTTCCTGCAGAAAGCACGCATTATAATATCAATAATAAATGACAACAAAAGGCGTTTAAAAAATAGGCTGCATCGCCCTTAAGTACGGTTGAATTCTATTAGCAACACACAAGTCATGATAGTATACATCAATTAGCATAAACTTGTGTTAAATCCTGCTAAGTAATGTTCATAGATTGATAGAATCACAGAATGGTTTGGGTTGGAAAGGACTTTTCCAGGTTATCTAGTCCAACCCACCTGCAGGGAGCAAGGATTAGAGGAGGTTGCTCAGAGCCCCATCCAACCTCAACTGGGATGGTGCCAGGGATGGGGCAGCCACCACCTCTCTGGGCAGCCTGGGCCAGGCTCTCACCACCCTCAGCACCAACAATTTCTCCTGTTCTCCAGTTTCAATCTCCCTCTTTCAGTTCAAACCATCCCCCCTTGTCCTGTCCCTGCTGAAAACTCTGTCCCCATCTTTCTGCCAGCCCCCAGAAGGTCTCCCTGGATCCTTCTCCTCTCCAGGCTGAACTCCCTCAACTCTCAGCCTTTCTTCAGAGCAGAGACATCCCATCCCTCACTTGCTAAAGCACCAATTCAAACCATTGAGAGTCCCAGAGGAGAGCACCAGACACTTTTTGCCCCCAGCCAGGGCTGCTGCAGGATGCCCACGATGCCAGCACAGGCACCAGCCAAGCTGCTCAGCTCTAGCCCCTGACAAGACCTGGTTACTGAGCTCAACCCCAATTAAGGCTCTCAGCCTAAGCACTGTAGGTAAGGCTAAATTAAATACATCGATTCCTTTGAAGATTCTGAGTAGCAAAAAGGGAGGGCTGGGTTTAGCTTGTCTGCAATTGTTACAATTAAAGGGTTGCATTAAGACAAGTTAAGCTGCTTGTTAGTGGAGGAAGGTGTAGTCTCTGGCCAGCAGCTCTCCCACCTCCCCCACTTCCAGGGAAATATTTAAAATGCTAATTGTGACTGTTGCAAGGCTTTAATTTATGAAATGGAGGATATTTCTTTGAAAGAGATTTGTATTCCAAGCATCGTGTAGTTTGTGGCGCACTGTGAAATGCAGGATTGAAGACACAAGAAATCAAGACTCCTTTTTTTTTTTTCCATATGTCAGAATTTAAAAATCAATCTTATTTATATCAAATTAAAAGATTAAAAACTTATCCTCAGTAGTTAGACTTCCTAGTTATATAAATTATTTTGAAGACTGTATCTTTCCTCTCAGTGACAAGGGGATTCCATCGAAGGGAGGCAGACAGAGCTGCAAGAGACTTGTGGTCATGTCACTGCCTCCAGTCTCAGGACTGAGTATCACAATAAAACCCCCGTTTACCAAACAGAAATATATGGAAATATACAAATAAGCTCTTCCTGACAAAGTCAGTGGCCTGAACAAGGAGCTGAGGAAATGTCTCCAAAGAGATGGCAGAAATATAGGCAGTTTATATTTAAATGCTTGATTAGCAGAAGCAGCAAAAATGGGATTTACATGTTAATTTGATCCAGAGTTCTCACTTATGGGTGACTGATTTATTTTTAATACAGAATGTTCTCTGGCATTTCCCTCTATTCTCCCTCAGCCTCCCTGCTGCAGTTACTCAGATTACTGCTCCTGTGCACCAAGGGTGTTACTACCAGGCAGGAGAGGGGATGAACAGTGCAATTAATTAAACCAGATTGTGGCAGATGAAGGTCATTTTTCAAGGTGTCAGTGGAGGAGATCTCTGGGAGTGATGCAGATCAGGCAGGACCACCTGGGAGTTCAGTCTCACTCAGCATCTCAGCTCCTCAGAGTGCCAAAAGTGAACATTAAAACCTTGTCAGTTGTAAAGTGTATTTGTAGAAGTGCCCTAAAACACTGTTTATTTCCAGCCCTGGAACCCAGAAACCACCCAGTGGACCCAAAGCCCTCTCTGGTGCTGTGCAAAGAGGGGTTTTGTTGGTGGCTTTGCTGAAGTGAGTCAGGCAAGGTAGGACTCTCAAGAATAAATCCAACCATGGGCTCAGCTGTAGCAGCTTAACTGGGTTTATTGCTTCATCTCCACTGATTCTGCAGCTGGGGGGCTGGCTGGGTAGAAAATCAGAGTGCTGGGGAGGTTGTTTGGCTGGGAGGAAGGTGTGGGGCAACCCTGGGATGTTTGGCTGGAGCTTGGGATTTCTCTGCAGCAAGCAGAGTGCCATCAGCTCATGAGAAGAGACACTTCTGGAGGCTGCTGGAATGAAGATCTTCAAAAGGTATGTTCATTTCTGTATTTTTTAAGAGGGTGTTTCTCCTTGTAGACCTGTATTTGCTGTCTCTAAAGAGTTGTATCATTCTGGTTTTCTGTCCTGATACAACAGGTTGGAAGTTCTTAGAATTTTCTTCATAGAAAGTTTTGTCTGTGCACTCCAACTGGCTCTGAATCCCTTCACAGGGACTTGTAATTAATCTGTTGTGGAAATACTGGTTTCCCCATCCTGAGGAGTGGCAGTACCCACTGCTGAGGGGCTGTGGTGTAGCAGGAGAAAAAAAAAAAGCAGATTGCTCAAGTGCTGGGTGTGACCATTAACTTCCGACCTTGGGGAGCCAGCTGCAAACCTCTCACCCAGGTTGGCAGGGGCAGCCCCTGGCTGGGGAGCTGAACTGGTTTGTGATGGGGTAGAACCAGATGGGTATTGGGAGCAGGAGCTGCTTGCTTTAAGAACCCCTTTTTGCAGGTGATTATCTGCTTTAAAATGCTGTATTCAGTGTGATTGAGGCAAAGAGTTGGTGGGAAACTTTATCTGTCAGTCCCAAAATGGCTCTTGGGACAGTAAGTTTTCTCTAAAGGACACTCTAAGCAATATTTACTGGTTTGACATCAATAAACTCTGGTGTTCTGCTTGGCCTAGAGCTCTAGTATTTTATAT
>JANHGL010021663.1:0-14554 GCA_024611195.1 Ceyx melanurus
AAATATTTAGTGATTATAATCAGTGAATACTGGTGAGTTCTTTTAGAATCTTAATCCTAAATTGAATTCTTAAGAGTAAGATACCCTGAATACTGTTCCATAAAAAACCCTCTAAATTATACTACTTACTGTTGAGAATAGGTATTCTGAATTATCTGCATGACTGGTATCAACTTTAGCAACAGTATTTGTGACTCTTGATAAGCATTCTGAGTCATTAATGGTGAGGCACATAGGCTAGATGTAACAATTTTGTAGTAAAATTTTCTAAGTTGTCCCTTTAAAGAAGCACTCTGAACAGCACTTTTTGTGTTTCTTACATTCAGAGCTTTAGAGTAGCAGGGTTTTTTTTTTGTTGTTTTCTTTGTTGGTTTGTTGTTGTTTTTTTTTTTTAAGAGCTATACAGCGTAATAAGTGTTTTATATTAATTGCCATTGCAGGCTGAAAAATGCTTCTCCGGAAGATGTGGAGTATTACAACTGCCAGCAGGAGCTTACAGATGATCTACATAAACAGTATCAGATAGTGGAAAGAATAATTGGTATGTTACAAACTTCCAAACAGACAATAATGTGGAGAGTTCTGTATGTTCACTGTGTATGTGTTGCATTTGTAGTTCAGAAGTGTAGAATATATGTATCACGAACCTTTTAATCCAAGACAAAACTTGTAAAGTTGTCATGCTACCTGTGATATTAACCTTGCTTGTGTTGTCATACTACTTAAGATGTGTGTTTTCATATGATGCAGAAGTAGAATGCTGATCAGATCTCTGGTGCATTTCTGCAGCTCATTCAAATCAGAAATCAGTGGCTGGCTATCCAGACTACTATTGCAAGTGGCAGGGTCTGCCATATTCAGAATGTAGCTGGGAAGATGGTGCTCTCATTGCCAAAAAGTTCCAGGCACGCATTGATGAGTACTTCAGCAGAAATCAATCCAAGACGACTCCCTTTAAGGACTGCAAGGTGAGCTTGTAATTTGCAATGGATCTGTCATCAATTTTAAAAGGTCTGTCTGGGCTAATTTTCTTCATAGCAGCCTGTATGGACTGTGTTTTACATTTGTGACCTAAACAGTGTTGATAACCCAATAGTGTTTTGCCTGTTGCTAAACAGTGCTTGTATATGATGTTAGGGCCTTCTTTGTTTCTCACTGTGCCCTCTCTGCCATGCTTCAGGGTGGGCAAAGGACTGGGAGGGGACACAGACAGTACAGCTTACCCTAACTGCCCAAAGAGATTTTATGTCATTTAATGTCACTAAAACTGTCTGGGCTGAGTGGAGGTTTGAAGGGTGCTGTTGCATGGAGACTGCATCAGTCTGCTGATGAGTTAATGTGTGACTCCCTTTCTGCCATTTGTGCTCATTGTTGGGTTTTTTTATTGGGTCTTTTTGTTTTGGTTGGTTGCAATTTTTTTCCTTCATCCAGTAAATTCTTCATTAGGACCCACAATTTTTTCCTTACTTTCACCATTTCAGTTCTTTCCGCTGTCCTGCTGGGATGGGGAGTGAGTAAAAAACTGGATAATGGCTTAGATGCCAGCTAGGTTCAAGCCATCATAAAAATTGTCATAATAAATGAATGAATCTTCTATGAATCCAGACATAAGATAAATATTCTGAAATATTTTTTACAAGCTGTGTAGAGTAGTAATAATGATACATAGCAATATATATGAAAAATATCACTACTAAGAGTAGCTTTTTGTAGATACCAGTCCCCTGTGTTTCTACTTGTGTTTGAAGATGGGCTTGTTGTGGTTATTTTTAAAGTAAACTTAGAGTTGTCACTCCCATTGTGAAATTTAGATTAGTAATCAGACTGATTTCAAATGGTTTGGTGATTTTATACTGCTTAGCATTCATTGATGGATAAAGTCTAGACTTGGTACCCAGTAGATCCATACTGTTATTTTTTCTATAAGAAGATATCTTGGTAACTTCAGTCAGTAGAAGAACTGATCCATTTGCTTTTAACAGGTTCTAAAACAGAGGCCAAGGTTTGTTGCACTAAAGAAGCAACCATCTTACATTGGAGGACCTGAAAGTTTAGAGTTAAGAGACTATCAGTTAAATGGATTGAACTGGCTTGCTCACTCATGGTGCAAGTAAGTATAGTCTGAAATCAGATTGTGTGTTTGTAAATTGTAGAAGTTGAAATTTATTTTTAGCCTTTTAAAAATTATTATTGTGTTTAATTTCTTTCTCCCCAAGATGGTGGGTGTCATACAGTAAGTTCAAAGTAGAGGTCTGAGGGGGTTGTTTTGCACTAAGTAGTAAAAAGCTTATTATTCCATGTGTGTTCTCAAAACACAGCTAAGTTTTGCTTTTAATTTCCTATGGTGGTAAGTCATATTTAAAAAAACAACCAAACAAAAAAAAGAAAACCTAAATAGTAAAGCCAGAAAACCCAAAGCAAACTCCTCTGAAATGTCAACATGAATGTGAATGTTAATACTTTTTAAATAAGGCGTATTAGAAATACTTGCCAGCTTTTTGTTAATTTTGTTAATTTAATTCAAGTATTAAGTATAATGAGATGGAAGTTTATGGAAAAAGAACAGAAATAAACTTTAAGATGTTCAGTTTCTTGAAGAGTTGTATGAGTGGTTTTTATTCTCAGAAGATATCTTCTTGTCCAGTCCCTCCCTCTAAATATTCTTGTGTTTTTTTGTTATGTTTTGTTTTTAGAGGGAATAGCTGTATTCTTGCGGATGAAATGGGTCTTGGTAAAACAATACAAACAATTTCTTTTCTGAACTACTTGTTTCATGAACATCAGTTGTATGGGCCTTTCTTGCTGGTAGTGCCACTTTCTACCTTGACATCTTGGCAGAGAGAAATTCAAACTTGGGCTCCTCAGATGAATGCTGTAGTTTACTTAGGAGATATAACTAGCAGAAATATGG
This sequence comes from Ceyx melanurus, assembly GCA_024611195.1. Taxonomy (NCBI): domain Eukaryota; kingdom Metazoa; phylum Chordata; class Aves; order Coraciiformes; family Alcedinidae; genus Ceyx; species Ceyx melanurus. The sequence goes on from JANHGL010021663.1 coordinate 2,912, forward strand.
TGAGTAATTCTTTTTATCATTGGAAAGACTTGTAGATAGGCAACACTTGCTCCATATTCCTATCATCTGCTATTTTCCAAAGTTTTGGTTAGAAAGGAATAAATAACTGTTTATGATGAAAACTGAATGCTTAGATTTTGTTGTGGTATAAATGTGTGTGGAAGATTTCCTTCCTGATTAATTGTGAACAGGATTAAAAATTTAGTCTTGCATTTGAAAATTAATTATCTTCTACCACGTAATAATTTAAGTGGATATAGTAAAAGTAAATATGTAAGCATACATAAAGATCAGTTGTGATCATTATTTTCTGAACAGTTGGTGGTTTGTTTCCTTAATGTGTTTTCTGAACGTTAACAGTCTTACCCATTAAAATTGAAAGCATTTTGTAGAACTTACTTGCTATTTATTTAGAAGTTTAAAAAAAAAAATTTGAGTGTTTAGGCTGGAATATTAATATATATAGTACTTCTGGTTTGTGATTATATTATTGTGTGTCATTAAGCATTTATATTGGTGCAGTACTTACACTCATCCCTGTTAAAAAGACCTTTTTTCTCTTGATTATTTTTCTAGATAAGAACTCATGAATGGATGCACCCACAGACTAAACGATTAAAATTTAACATACTTCTAACTACATACGAAATTTTGCTGAAAGATAAGGTAATTACACTTCTTCAAAGAGATAAACATAATTTCTCCAGTATATAACTATATATAACTATTTAGGCTTGCTTGCATTTGGTTTGTGGATCATAAAATTTGCAGAGGGTGTGACAGATACTGCCTTTGAAGTAGTGACAGTGCCTGGTTTTGCTCTTTGGGGATTTTTTTTGTGTGTTTGTTGGATTTTCTTGAGCAATTCTAGATTTCTGACCTTTTACAGTGGAGTTACAGCATTGATGGATAAGGAAAGAGTAACTGACAATTTATTTGGACTTATGCAAAGCATTCAGCATCCTGGTCTTTTGAATGGGAAAGACATAGATTTGGTGGATGGACAGAGAATATGTTGCATAAAGACTTGGCTGGATGGGCACACTCAAAGTGTTGTGGTCAATGGCTCGATGTACAAGTGGTGACCAGTGACAAGTGGTATTCCTTGGGGATTGGTACTGGGACCTGTACTGTTTAACATATTTCACAGTGACGTGGACAGTGGCATCGAATCGCCCACAGCAAATTTGTCGATGACAGTGAGCTGTGAGGTGTGGTTGAAACAGTGAAGTGTGTCAGCGCTTCACCAGGGGATGAGTGGGATGACAGGCTTGAGAGGTGGGCCCATGCCAACCTCCTGAAGTTCAGTAAAGCCAACTGCAGAGTCCTGCACCTCAGCTGGGGCAATCCAAAGTGCAAGTACAGTCTTGAGTGATGAGTGGATTGAGAGCAGTCCTGAGGAGAAAGTGTTGGGGGTGCTGGTCGATGAATACCCAACATGAGCCAGTAACATGAGTTTTCAGCCCAGAAGACCAACCATATTCTAGACTGCATCAAAAGAAATGTGGCCAGTGGGTCAAGGGAGTTGATTTTTCCCCTCTGTTCTGGTGACACCCCCACCTGAAGTACTGTGTCCAGCTCTGGAGCCAGTCTCCAATACAAGAAGGACATGGACCTGTTGGAGTTGGTCCAAAGGAGGACCACAAAGATGATCAGAGGACTCTACAAGGACAGACTGAGAGATATGGGTTGTTCAATTTGGAGGTGGAAACCTCGTTATGGCCTTCCAGTAACTGAAGGGGACCTACAAAAAATCTGGGGAGGAACTTCGTACAAGGTCTTAGGTGGTAGGACGAGGTGTAATGGCTTCAAACTGGAAGAGAGTGGATTTAGATTGGAAAAGTGGAAGAAGTGTTTCATTCTGAGAGTGGTGAGTCTCTGGAAGAGGAAGTTGTGGACACACCATCACTTGGATGTGTTTAAGACCAGGTTGGTTGAGGCCTTGTGCAACCTGGTCTAGTGGGAGGTTTCTCTACCCATAGCAAGGGGTTTGGAACTAGATGATCTTTAAGGTCCCTTCCAACCCAAACCATTCTATGATTCTGTGATTGTATCATTTTCTGTATGTATCATGAATGTTTCAACCTTTTTTCATTTCTTTAAGTGGGTAACACTTTTTTTTTCCAGTTTGCCTGAGATTCTTATTTCTGTAATAATGTAGTTCTGTCATGAAGAGCTCTGCTATTTTCAGACCACCATCAAGGAACTAAGAACTCAGCTTTAGACAGAGACATGATACAGAACTCTGAAATGCCATATAGTTTCTTTGTTATAGTGCCAACAGTACTACATGTGCTTGTATTAATACCATCTCCATATTGGTAGCACTCAAGAGTTACTGTTAATGCTTCTAACATTATATGGAAACTTTTATAGATAGCTAAGAAGCAAAACAGTTTTTCTTCATTTGTTTATACACAATGGGAAAGAAGAGTTCAGTAGTGTTGGGATTTTTTTTCTGTCATGTAAAAATTAACAACAATCAGACTTTTGGCCATTCTTTTCCTTTTAAGCTTAGTTTGTAATTTTTTTGTTGTTTGCAGAGTCTTCTGTTGAATGTCACAAATGTAAAAGCCATAATATATTTTGTAAACATGTAGCTGTCCATGTTTTATTAAAATATACCAAGAAGTGATGGTGTTTATAGCTTGATTATAAAAAGGAAGTCATGCAATGTGTTTATTTGTGTAATGTTCCTCGTCTTTTCCATTTCCTTAAGTCATTCCTTGGTGGTCTGAATTGGGCGTTCATAGGAGTTGATGAAGCTCATCGTTTAAAAAATGATGACTCTCTTCTGTACAAGACTTTAATAGACTTCAAGTCTAACCATCGTCTTCTTATTACTGGAACCCCTCTGCAAAACTCCCTCAAAGAGCTTTGGTCTTTGTTGCACTTCATCATGCCAGAAAAGTAAGAATTTTGCGTGATTCTTTCCAACATGTTTTCAGTCAGGTTCGTTGTTGATATAGTGTAGTGACTTGAGAATCAGGAGAGGTAGAGAATCATACTGACAGATAATGTAAATATTCTGCAAAGAGTAGATGGATATAGTATTTCATTATGCTTCTGATAAGTATCACTGGTAGCAGTTGTCGTATTTTTCCATTTTAGCCATCCGCAAAAATGATGGATTGATGAATGGTTCAGAACCTGGAAAAATGGTTTCATCTTGCGCCTAAGAGGAAGATCATATGGATTTATTTAGGGGAAATAAAAGGGAAACTTTTCTATGTTAGTACTATTAATTAAAACAAATTTGTACGAAGGTGACAAATACCCTGTAGTTTAGTCAGCTGGTTTCTCTGTAACATTTGCATACAGTAAGCTTACAGTATTGACCCTGTTATGTCCTGACCTCCGTTTGCACTTACGATAAAACAGATCTTATGTGTGAGAGCACAATCCTATGAGAGATCTTGAAAAGACCAAGCACCACAACCCCATTTAGTTTGAGCTGTGGATGGTACTGCCTTCTTCAGAACCTTACAAGCAAAGGCTCTATGGTCTAGTACCCATTCTTCATTTGATTATAAATTCTGTTCTCCTAGTCTTTTAGCACAGAGGATAGCTTCAGCTAGGCCATACAAGCTGCAAAACATACATTAAGTGGACTCTTGGTCTCGCACACCCTCCAGCCAGGCAGCTGTTCTGTCATGCAGCTCTTGATAAATACAGTAATGGAATTTCTGCAACCATGTAGGGGGATATCCTTGCAGAAATGTTGAGTTTCCATTGGAGAAGTTAAAATTCTGTAGTTTATGTTCTCTAAATGTGTTTTGGGGAAAAAAAAAATCTTCTATTTGCAGGCAAAGTATTTGGAATTTAATTTGAGATTAAAATTCAGAAATTTGAAAAGTTGATCAGAGTAGAGTGGGGAAGAAATCCAAATGTGTTTATGCACTTGTGCTTTATTGACACCCATTCTGTGTTTGTGCTAACTTTCTTGAATTTTGCTTTTTCACATCATTCACAGCATGTCACAAATTTGCATTCATTATTTACTATGTTTAGGTTTTCCTCCTGGGAAGATTTTGAAGAGGAGCATGGCAAAGGAAGAGAGTATGGTTATGCAAGTCTTCACAAAGAACTTGAACCATTTCTGCTGAGAAGAGTTAAAAAAGATGTAGAAAAGTCTTTACCTGCTAAAGTTGAGCAAATTCTGAGGATGGAAATGAGTGCATTACAAAAACAATATTACAAGTAAGTTACAGTACTTCATGCAATTTACTGAACTGTAATAGGTTTTTAAATGGAATTTGAACTTGAGGCTTCTAGGGGATTGAAATTGTGTGAAGCAAAGGGTCAAGAACTGCAAAGGTCTAAGATCTGTTTACGTAGCTTCTTTTGCTGTCATGTTTGTGTATTCTGTTTTGGTGCTGCTTTTTTTTCTTAAGCTTGTTTACATTTTCATTTAATATCTTTCTTCCACATATGGTTAGAATTTACTTAAATTGTACATTTTATATCCTAGGTGGATTTTAACCAGGAATTATAAAGCCCTCAGTAAAGGTTCAAAAGGCAGTACTTCAGGCTTTTTGAACATCATGATGGAACTCAAGAAATGTTGTAACCATTGCTACCTCATTAAACCACCAGATGATAATGAATTCTATAATAAACAGGAGGCCTTACAGGTAATGTCACTTTTTAAATAACAAAACAAAAAACAAAAAGGTTCTGGTTTACATTTATAATATTCACCCAATGTTTTATTTTGTTAATAATAATTAAGTATTAATAATTCATTCTAGAAGTTTATTAATTCTTATTAAACTGTATTATGAAAAAAAGATATCTCTGGAAAATGTATCCTAGGTTTTACAGGTAAGTGAATTATTTTTATTTCTTAATTGGAACCAAATAATTGATGAAACAGAATAACAAAATGCTGTTCCCTGTATGCCTCCAAACAATGAAAGAAAATGAAAGTAACAAGCATCCAAAGGTCAGTCTGAAATTGTTATTGTAGTTATAACAGATGAAAAGAATTATTACTATCAGAGATCGTCTGTGGTTTATTTATTTTTTTAAGATTAATATTTGTACTAAAACTGCTGAGAAACACAGCAACAGACAACCCTTGTTGATGCAGTTTATACCAATGTGAATGTTCCTGAAGATGGTGTTTTTTTCTGTAAGCTTTCAAGTTGATAAGCTATATAACTTCCCAAAGCTTCTAGTTTATACAATGACAAATTTCCACCTTTTTGACATAAGGAATAAAAGCACCTAAACTCAGTGTTTAGCGTTCCCCCAAAAATTTAAACCACATGCCTTCTCCTAAGGAGGCCTAATGTTTTCAACATTACATTTCACATTTGATTGAGTTTGTGACAGCTGAGAAGGCTTAACAGGCTTTAGATGTGTTACAATATGAAGTGCCACAAACAATATTCCTCTCACTTTATCTTTCCTGAGAAATGTCATTAATAGACTTTGTTTAAAAATGCTTAGAGCGTTAAGCAGTAGTTACTTTTTATTTGCAAAAGATGAGGTTGGGGTGTAGAGTCATGGCAGCCCCTTAGACCAGTAACAAGCTTGCTATTAACCCCTCTCCCTCCCCGCAGGAGAAGAGAAAGGAAATAAGAGAGAGAGACATAGGCATTAGAAAACTAGACAGCTTTAATGAAAATGAAAATAATAATAATATAATGGCATGTACACAAATATATACAAATCCAGTATCGAACCCAACACCCTGTGCTGTGGAGCAGGCACAGGGAGAGTCCCAGACTGGGTCCTGCAGCAGACAGGAGCTGTGTTCTGTTACTGGGTTCAGGAACAGACAGATCAGGATCAAAGGCAGAATATAGACAGAGTCCTCCTTGGATGCTCTGACCAAGAAATCAGAAGAATCCTAGAATCATAGAATGTTTAGGGCCAGAAGGGACCTCCAAAGGTCATCTAGTCCAGCCCCTCTGCAGGGAGCAGGGACACCCTTAACTAGACCAGGCTGCTTAGAGCCTTGTCCAAAACCTGAGCCAAGCCAGCAGAGCAGCTCAAGAATGTGAAGAGAGGAAGCATTCCCCCCCACCAGAAAGAGAGACCGTCCAGATCCCTCGTCTTTATACCTAATATGACATATATGGAATGGAATCCCTTGTTGGTCAGTTTGGGTCACCTGTCCTGGCAGCCCTTCCCTGCAGGTGCAGCCTTTCCCTTTGTGCCAGAAAGAGATGCTGCCTGGGAAAACATGCTGTTAACTGCAGACAGTGCAGTTAGTTAAAAGGACTGATGTGAAAGGTAAATCACTGAACAGAATTAGTTCTGTTCTCACTCAAACCAGGACACATCGGAAGAGAAACTTACTAGGATAGAATGGGGTTCATTTTCACCAGTTGTTGGGAGGAGAGGGGGTCACAATCGGCAGGCAACGCTTGCTCGTAGCTGGGCAGTCAGGTCCATACAGTGCTGTGTCTGCTTTTCTTGGTCTGTTAGCTGTCTCTGCTTTTGTGTGTCACTTCACTGCTGTTACTGTGGCTCTCGTTTTCTCCTGTTGCATTGTTGTGTGAAAATGTCCTTATCTCAGCCCTTGGGGTTTTTACACTTTTCTGCTTCCTTCCCGCTGGGGACGGAGATTGTGGGGAGGGTGTGGGCTTCGCTCTAAACCATAGCTACTAAGATAGGGGTTTTTATCAACTCTTTCATTGGATACTATTTTTTTTTTTCTTACTTGGCAGAAAAGAACTTGGGTCTACATTGTAACTGTGTAAATTTTTAAGTCCTTGTGTTTACTTAATGGTTTGATATGATGTTAAGCTATGACTTTAAGGGAGTGAACCAAATAATGTTATTTCCTTTAAAAATATGTAGGTTAATAACCCTGTTGATTTCAGTTAGAATCAGCTAACCTAAAATCAGAGTAAGCTTTGTGTTCAGTTAATTATGCATACTAGTAAATTTATATGGCAGTGTTGTCTTATGGTTATCCAAATTTTGTGGTTTAGGTTTTTGGTGGGGGTGAGGTGGTGGTTTTTGTTTTGTTTTAGATCTTAGAGAATGTATGTTGTATGACTATTTTTAACTACAAAATTCTTAAGGAATGTCATCATTTTGAAATTCAAGGTCGTACCTTGAACTCTCTGTTCAGTTTTGGGCTCCTCCCAACAAAGACATGGTGCTGGAGTGAGTTCAGAGAAGGGCAATAAAGCTGGTGAAGGGTCTGGAGAACAAGTCTTGTGAGGAGCAGCTGATGGAGTTGTTCAGCCTCAAGAAAAAGAGGCTCTTGCTCTCTACAGATACCTGAAAGGATGTTGTAGCAGGAGGATGGTTGGGTCTGTTCTCCCATGTAGCAACTGAGAGGACAGGACAAGAGGAAATGGCCTCAAATTGCACTAGGTGAGGCGTAGATTAGATATTGGGGAAAAAATGTATTCACAAAAATGGTTGTAAAGCAGTGGAACAGACTGCCTAGGGATGTGATCAGTTCACCATCCCTGGAAATACTAAAGAAGTGTAGATGTGGTGCTTATCTACCTGGTTTAGCAGTAACCTGATAGTGCTGGATTAACACTTGATGATCTTGAAGGTCTCTTCCAACCAGAACAGTTCTATGATTCTACAAATTTACCTTTTTTTTTTTTTTAAGCACAGCAGCAGAAAGAAAAGTAAACATCAAATGAATGTCTGCTGTGTTATCAGTGTTGAGAATAACTTCTTTTGTAATATGTATTTCCTGGGTTTTGTAGTATTTAATACGTAGCAGCGGAAAACTGATCCTTCTTGACAAGCTACTGATTCGTCTACGAGAACGTGGCAACAGAGTTCTGATTTTCTCACAGATGGTGAGGATGCTGGACATCCTTGCAGAATATCTGAAGTATCGTCAGTTTCCCTTTCAGGTAAGAGTCTTGCTTGTAGGAGCCAAGAAGCTTTGATCTTGAATATAGGAATAATCTTTTCTTTACTCTGAGTGTGACAGAGCATTAGAATAAGTTGTCCAGAGGTTGTGGCATTTCCATCTTCTGTGGATTCACAAGCCACATGGTCATGACCTTGTGCAACCTGCTTTAGGTGTCACCACCTGAGTAGGGGGTTAGACTAAATGACTTCCAGAGGTCCCTTCCGACCTCAGCTGTTTTGTGATTAGGTACTCTTTACAACTGCTTAAGAAAATATATGGGAAAATGTCTGGATTTTTCATATTAACAGTTCTGACAGTTGAGAGCTCAAGTGGATCTGAATTTGCATATAGTATAAGAACTAACTTTTCACTACCTTATTTAATCTTTTTTAGAGACTTGATGGATCAATTAAAGGGGAATTGAGGAAACAAGCACTGGATCATTTTAATGCAGAAGGATCAGAGGTATGCTATTTTTTCCCTAAGGAACCTCTTGAATTTTTTCCCCAAGTGAAGAATATATCAATAGCAGTCAATCAGTTGTGTGGCTATATGGCTTTTGGTTTGTTTTTCTAAAGGTCTTTATCAAAATAATTACTATATAAATGATGTAGAAACACAATCTCAGATTCATTGCTTTGTAAAATTTAACGATGTCTACAAGAGCACTTGAACCTTCACAAGCAGTTGTAATCCAAAGCATCCTTGCATGAACAGTGATGTTTATTTTTTTCAAATCTGGCTTACGTTGTCTTCCTTTATTACCACCTACTTACTTTCCTTGGAATAAACAGTGAAGAACTGACTTCTAGAGATTCTTTGTGAGCAACACAACCTGTGAATATATAGGTGCCTGTCACAGATTATTTTCTGAGTTGGCAGATTTGTAGCATATGCAAGCCATTACGTACCTTTGATCATCTTAAATCTTAAAAAGTCAAATTGGGTCAATGGAGTACTATTCCATTGTAGCAGGTATTTGTTAAATACAGAAGTTAATTCTGTTTTAGATTTCTAGCACAGACACAGTTGCCGTCTTTGGAAATCTTTGCAGTTACAATATACTTTTTTTTTATATGAAGAAGTATGTGAACTTCGCACGTTTAAAAGATGGAGACAAGCTATGCACAAAAATATAGCCTCTGTTTTATTTCATTTCTTTCCTAAAAGTTCAGAATGGTTGGACATGATGATCTTAGAGATTTTTTCCAAGCTTAACAGTTCTATGATTATATAGTTGTCTCTAAATGAACAGTTCTATATCATCTACTGGCTTTTTCAACTTGTTGCTTATCCCATTTTTATATTGTTCATTAATGTATTGAACAGCATTGAACCTGGGAAAAGACTTTTACTTCCTGTCTCTTTGCCAATTATCTGTAGGCTCAAGCATCAGGCATGGCTGCTTAGCCTTCCAGGGCTTGGTGTAGGGCTGCGGGAAAGGGACTTTTAGCATAAAATGCTTTAATTGTATGGTTTTGGGAGTTTTTGGCCAGCCTTCTGTTTCACTGCAATTTTTTGGTCAGTGATCATCTCCTAGGACACTGCTTCCTTTTAACTGTTGAGAAGTTAGTTACTGTTTATGAAATAAATTGATACTACTATTTGCTTTATAAAGAAACTTGAATATAAAACTAATTATTATTTTATGATTTCAGGACTTCTGCTTTTTACTGTCTACCAGAGCTGGAGGATTAGGTATCAATTTGGCATCTGCTGACACTGTTGTTATATTTGATTCTGACTGGAATCCACAGAATGATCTGCAAGCACAGGCTAGAGCACATAGGATTGGACAGAAGAAACAGGTACACAAATTCTGCTTTAAGCTACATACCTGAAGGAGGGTTCTGTATAGTAGCTGTCCATTCTTTGTCTGCAACATTCAGTCAGAATAATTAAAAACCTGTGTATGTCCAAAAATGTTAATAATGTTCATTTTCTGCCTTTTCTTAAAAATATCTCCCTATATGGAGATATATGTCAGCTGTGTTATGTGGATGGGACAGTTGTGCATTTGTCTATCCCAAATTCATAGATGGCATGTTTTAGAAAATAACTGCAGTATTGGGCACGTGCTTAAATATTTCTTAGTTCTCTTCAGGTGTCTTTCTTGCAGAAGACATACAGTAATAATTGGAAAGATGACCGTTTTGCCTGTGGTAGTGCTTGTGGAAAATCACTGAATTTTAAAAATGAGAGATCTAAGTTTATTTCTCTGCTTTTTAAAAACATTTATGTAAAGACTGGTAACATGATTGAACTGGTATTTCATAGTTGAAACCAGTCAATAAATTCAGAAGGCATGTAGTGAAGATTTCTCGTTGCTTACTTTTAAAAAAAATATATAGGTCAATATTTATCGACTAGTCACAAAAGGATCCGTAGAAGAAGATATTCTGGAAAGAGCCAAGAAAAAGATGGTGTTAGATCACTTAGTAATTCAGAGAATGGATACTACAGGGAAAACTGTACTACATACAGGCTCTACTCCTTCAAGGTATATTTGTATTTATTTCCATACCAATTTACCTTTAAATATATTTGACAATTAAGTAAAAATAACTTATTTCACTTGATTAATGGAAAGTAAATTAAGATCAAATAAGTAAAGATGCAGAGTATATTGTCTTTGTAGTTTTTTATTTGTATGTTAAATAGGTAAAATATATTTTTTATTTAACAAGAAAACGTAATTAAGAACATAGAGAACTTTTTCAAGTTACTGAAATAAAGCATTTTTCCTTTATTTCAGCTCAACACCTTTTAATAAGGAGGAGTTATCAGCAATTTTGAAGTTTGGTGCTGAAGAACTTTTTAAAGAACCTGAAGGGGAAGAACAGGAGCCCCAGGTAAATGGAATTTCTGTACTGGGTATATAAAACAAAACAAATAAATATGTATGATTTTTTTATTGTAAAATGAAACTTTTTCTTCTTTAGGAAATGGATATAGATGAAATCTTGAAGAGGGCTGAAACTCGGGAAAATGAGCCAGGTCCCTTAACTGTAGGGGATGAGTTGCTTTCACAGTTCAAGGTAATGTTCAGTTCCCTCACTCCTGCCATAATTGCACTCATCTTTATACAAACTATTTTTCATTTCTATACCTATCCATCTCTTCATTTTTATGAAATAGATGCCTCAGTAAGTCAACTTATATCTCTAATAAAATTTATTTTCACCTATATAGGATACCTACCATCAGGATAAATTTTTACAACTACGCAATGTATTTTGCTAATAAAATGTATTTATGAACGTGTTAAACATTAGTAATTTCGATAGATCTGTGTTTTATTTGTTGCCTTCATTGTTAAGCAGCTGTGGTATTGTTTAACACAAAATATAAAGTTGACGTTTCTTAGTGATTTCTAGAAATAGTTCTTAACCCTGAAGTAAATTTGAATGACAAATATATTACATGTTACCAGTTAAACATAGTCTAGGTGAAAAAAAAAAAAAAAGCAAAGCATCATGTATTTGTTTAAATCAGTGGATCATTAAATAACTCTCCTGCTGATCATTCATTTGCAACGTATTTTGATTTCTAGGGTGTATTAATGGTTGCTTAGTTTATATAGTTTCCAGTTAACTCTGTCATTCAAAGTTGTTAGCCCTGTGTTCAAGGAAGTAAACAATAATCATACATTTATCAGGTAGATGTTTCATTATGCATCTGTATTAGTCAGCTTGAAAAAGAAGGCAACGATTGTCATATTTTCTTAGCTTATCCCATGTTGCACAGGGTCTATTTCCTTCCTAAATGAATAAAAATACTTTAGAGACAGTCATGAAGTT
>JANHGL010021663.1:19557-37407 GCA_024611195.1 Ceyx melanurus
CCTCCAGATGCTTAGAGATGGCAGCAAGGACAAGTTGTTCCATCACCTTTCCAGGGATGGAGGTGAGGCTGACGGGCTTGTAGTTACCCTGGTCCTCCTTTTTGTCCTTTTTTTGGGACAACATTGGCCTTCCTCCAGTCCTCAGGCACCTGTCCTGTTCTCATCTATAGCTTTGACTTTTGAGAATCCAGAGTTGTGTCAGATTTGGTTAATAATTATTCCTACTCCTGCCTTAGCATTCATTTGCCTGTGTTTTGTAACTGTTTACCTTTTTGGCATCTGCAATACACTGTAGTGACTTCTGTATTTATAAGATGAATGAGGCAGAGCCAGGAGTTCTGTGGATGACTGGTACAGGAGCTCAGAATTTCTTAGATATGCTGTAAGAGTGGAAACAGAAATCTGAGGGCTGGTTTCTTGAGCTTGTTTTAAACAGCGAGGCAATTTCCAAGGCTGTTCATTGACTGCATCACTGGAGAGAAAACATTAAAGAAATCCTCCAGTGTTTCAGGCTTGCTGGCATATTTGCCAGGTATAGATTAAATGGCTTGCTTTCCTCCTCCTTTTACACAGCTTTTTCTGTTCTGCGTGCTCCAGTCTGGCATCTTCCAAACTTTATAATATATTCTTACAGCTGTGATACTACCATTGTTTTCCTCAGATATTGCCTGATGATCCAGATAAGAAACCCCAGGCAAAGCAGTTACAGACCCGTGCAGACTACCTCATTAAATTACTGAATAAGGACCTTGCAAGGAAAGAAGCACAAAGGCTTGCTGGTGCAGTAAGTAAAATCTGGCATTCATTAGTGACATAAAACATTATGCTTATGAGCATGTCAGTTGATGCCTTCCTCTTTCTTTTTTAGTTCTGCTCTTTCTGTAATATTACACTATATTGATGATAATATTACATGACCCTAACTCATGAAATTAATTGATAGATTCATATTGTTTTATTCTCTTAATATTTGTACGTGTTCACTACTGCTGCACTCTGCTTTGTTGCCAGTCCTAAGAAAAGTGGTGGTCATTAGTGGCAACAAATAAAATAAAAGGAACCCTCTATTTGATGTAAAAGTAATTATTTTAATTTTTTTTTTGCAACTGTGGTGCAGAGATGCTTGTCAGTTTACATTAATTAAAGAGACCAATTTGTATACAGGGCAATTCAAAGAGGAGGAAAGCAAGAACTAAGAAGAATAAGGTGATGAAGGCTGCAAAAATAAAAGAGGAAATAAAAAGTGATTCTTCACCACAACCCTCAGAAAAATCTGATGAAGATGATGGTGAGGATAATAAGGTAATTATCTTTCGTGGGGAAAAGATGACTATTCATTTAGTTCTTCCTCTTAGTATGAATTTGTATTTTATCTTCTGCTTAATGTATAAAATTGAAGCATCTGAATGTCATCCTTTTCCTGTGGCCACAACAGGTGATGTTGCATCAGTACAAACACATGGAAGATTGTGTCTTTTATTTAATGATGAGACAGTAACTGAGGAATTATGAGTAGCTTTCCAAGTATATATATGAAAAACAAAATAAAATGCTGTAGTCTGATTATAAGTGGCATTGTTCAGTTTCAGCATTCTTCAAAGACTTCAACATTGCTAGAAATGCAAATCTAATGTAATACACAATTGTAAAACTAATGTTTCTGGCTATTTTGTTGTTATTATGGAACTCATTGTCCAGGTAAAGTTTTTTGTTCAAGCTCAGGAAGAAAAAAATCAAGCTCAATTAAAATGTGTAGCAGAAATAAATGTTATTACCAGACTTGCATGTGAAAGCCACTGTACACATCATGGCTGTCATAGTCCAAAAGGCTATTTAAAATTACTATTTAACCTTGTTTTGTTCTGCTACTTCTGTTGTGTTTCTTTAGGCCTCTACTTTTGTTGGGTCTTTTTCTCATGAAGCAGAAACCACTAGAGATAAAAATTTAGGTAAATGTTAGGGTCATGTCACAGCTCATTTTATTACTTAAAGTAGTTGAAATAAATCACTGGCTATATGTATAATTTAAATATTTTCTATTTTGTTTAAAATAAATTGAAGTGTCTCTTTTAAACTCTTACAAGCCATTATAATTGTCAACTTACTCTGGAGGAAAAACTACATATGCAAATATATAGTTAAAACTGACTCAGCCTTAGAAGAACCATGGTACATCTATAGCCATTTTTAACTAAAGCATTCCAGTATGTACTTAAACTGTACTGTGAAGAATAAAGTATAAGGCACACACACACAAAAAGTAGACTGGCTTATATTTGTAGATAGAATAATTTGTCTGGAATGCAAGACTAATCACAGCTGTCAGTAACTTAACATAGGCTGCTGAATCCTAAAATTAAGGAGGAAAAAATGTTCAGACTATTTAACAAGTCTAAGAGTTCATCTCTACTCAAAACAGAAGACACTATCAGTCAGTTGTATGTCTTGTTATGTTTTGGGAAAGTGCTTAGAATGCTGTCCCCTTCTGTGTATTTAATAGAAGATACTCATCCTTTTAATACTTTTGGACACAGACTAAAATTGCACTTCTGAAAACTGGACTATATACAAAAATGGGCTTTAATCACCTAAACAATTGGTTCTAGCTAGTTAGCTGCCATGCTGTATGCAGTATTTAAAACTTACCTGTTTTGCTGCTAGAACATTTAGAAAGCTCTTTAAACCATTGCATTTTTGCTGGCAAGATTCCATTAAGACTCCATACTTAAATGCAGTAGTCTTGTTTTGGCTGATTGATACCTCATCTGAGCAACTTGCTCAGATTCATGTATTAGGCAAGCTTGCATTTTTTCTGCAATGGATTCTGTATATGTCTTTCCAGAGTGTATTCAAATAAATTAATAGATTCTAATGAATCTTGAACATATACTTTTTGTTACTTATTATAGCATTTCTGTATATGAAAGGATTTACATTTCCATCTCAAATTTTGTAAATGAATATTATAAAGAATTGCATTTTATTTGTCTTCAAATAATTAAATGGGCCCCAGTCAGGCAATCTTTAATTAAGACTTATTTCTAAGTCTAGTTAAAAGAACAGCTCTGGAAAACAGAAAGTTGGGTCCCGACCTTCTCCTATGGATGTTTAATATGAGTAAAAAGTTACTGGGACAAACTCAATGGAACAGAGATCTGTCATCCCCGTCATTTGAGTGTCTGACAAATCAGCACAGTTTTGCAGGACCTACTACCTTGTAGTTTTTAGCTCTTCAGAGCCTAAATACCTTTTAGAGGGACAGTATTCTAAGTTACTTCTAGGTTAATTGCTCACCCCACTATCACTGCCATATCAGTACTTTGTCACATCAAGGAAGCAAATGAGTAGTTATCTTTCTGTACAACTGCATTCAGCTCTATTTGGTAGGTGTTTATATCAAGGAGAAAAAAATGCACAGTTAAAGTATGTTGTAATCTGATAGTTATAAAACCTGCATAGATAGGAACTCAGTTTGATGTGACATGTATGCTTGCATATTGCAGGATAAGATTGTTTCAGTGAAACATCCACATAAAAAAAATAAAGCAGAAAATGAAGAAAAGCCTGAGCCAGATATTGGTATAAAGAAGGAAGCTGAAGAAAAAAGAGAGACAAAAGAAAAGGAAAATAAGAGGGATTTGAAAAGGGAGAAAAAAGAAAAAGATGATAAGAAAGAATTAAAAGAAAAAGATATTAAAGAAAAGAGAGAAAACAAAGTAAAAGAATCCACACAGAAAGAAAAAGAAGTAAAGGAAGAGAAGGTAACTAGGTTTATGTTATCTTACATAGCACTAGAAAAGGTCACTAGGTTTATGTGAATGATTTTGAGAATAAAAGGTATTTTGGTTCCGATCGGTTGTCATTTCATTGAAGTCTTCTACATCATCTGAAGTTTTAATTTTGCTATCCGAAACTATGAGAGCAGGCATTTGAAATGGGAAAATAAATCTTCAATGATACATATCTTAGTTGGACTGAGAGTACTGCAGGAAATTGTTTCCTTTTCCATTCTTCTTTTCCATTCCACAGAGAAAGTAAAATGTATTGTCATTGAATGTCAACATAGTTTTTATTTTTTTTATTGTAGAGAATGTAGTAGTTATGGGAATTGTCATGTATTATGAGATAATTCCAGATACAGAATAAAGTTTACTGAAATATTTTTGTATCTTACTCTTAGATGAGTGAAATCAAATCTGAAAATAAAGAGAAACTTAAAAAAATTCCATTGTTGGATACTCCAGTTCATATTACAGCAACTAGTGAACCAATTCCTATATCAGAAGAATCTGAAGAACTGGATCAGAAAACTTTTAGTGTGGTAAGTCCCTTTTAGTAGGTTAGTGTGTATATTCTAGACAATTTCTAATGTTCCCGAAGCTGCTATATGGCATAGTAACACAAGTGATCTTTTGCTAGTAAATTCTCGGATCAATGAATGTTACTGACATTGTACTAAAATAATTTTTATCTTCATTACAGCAGTTTTATTTTGTTGTTCACTGTATCTATGCAAGATAGAAGGAAAACCCAGTGGTCTTTGTGCTGAACATATTTAGAATATAGAGTGTAAAGGCATGTCTTCAGGAATAACTTGTGTGTCCTGCCTATTACAAGCAGACATGAATGAACTTCAGTGCAATTGCTGGAGCCTTTGGCTTAGCTTTATTGTGTAGTATTGTAAGGTAACACAGTAAATTAAGTTTCAGCACATCTTTCCTGAACTGTTGCACATTTCCATTAGTAGACAGAGGAAGTAACATATAGTAAAGCTCTTAGAAATAAATACCTTGCTGGAATAATTTTTCTGGCAACAAAAGAATTTTGTTTAATTACTACTGCTGACAACAGAGGCAATATCTAAGGGGGGGAAAAGGTGCATATATATATGATTTATGTAAACTTTCAGAGGCCAGCTGTGGCCTTTGGAAAGGTATCAGTGAGTTACTTTGAGCAGCTACTTTCCTGTGGGCGTTCTGTCATTCAGATTTCAACAGTTTGTTTCTGCCAGTCGGGTTTATTGGACCTGTTGTGTGTGGTGGCTGTGACAAGCAAGATTCTCTGGAATGTGACAGTGACTGGTCTATGTATGGTTTTAATCTGAAAATTCCAAGTAAGCAACCTGGGATTTTCAGGATGAGCCTTGAGTGATTCAGGTGGATCTGTTTATGCAGCAGTCATAGAAAATCACTGAAATTCAGTGTACACTTGTGTTTTTCTGATCACTTCTATATTTAAGCAATGCACTCTGAGCTGTTTTTTAAAGCTACTTTAAGCTATGGCTAGTGCAGTATGTAATGCAGCTGCTTAATTTACTTAGTGGCATGATCTGGCAGTGGAACAACTTCCCTGATTTTTCTGAGTGATCCATAAATGCTTACATGGCAATGGTATTGGTTCCATTCAATTGATTCAATTTTATTTCATTCAAAGAATTTGTTTGTTTATTAAATATGGATTTGATTATTTCAATGTGTGAACATTGAAGACATGCACATGACGTGGATCTATGCTGTCATCACTGTTGTAACTAATCTTGGCATACGAAAACTACGTCTACTGAAGATGTACAAGTTCTGATAGTGTCTGCATAGCTCTGAGGTTTACAAACTGCTCATAGAAGCAGTGTTGATCCTCTGCTGAATGCCATTTAATTGTTGCAGAAAGTATGCTTAACACATACTGTACACATTGATAATGATTACTTTGAGTTAGTATAGTTTTGAAGGTGCTAAATATACCTTTTCCAAAATACTTGTGATGAAAGTTATGATTGTAAAACAGTTATAACCAGTCCATGTCCCAAGAAAATCCAAGGTATTGAATTAATGCATTCTTAAATCCTTGATATCTGCATTTTAAACAGTGTAATGTTTTCGGAGAGCTATCCAACTGGGTTTGAAATAGAACTTTTTCCAAAGGAAGTCTGTAGAACATTTTTAAGAGCTGTGATCAAGAGTCCTATTTTATGTGGCTGGCAACAAGACTGTCTTTGCCTGTGTGTGCATGTGTATATACATATATATAGATGTGTGTATAAATATATATATATATATAAAACAATAAAGGGTGGGTTATGTTTTAGATTTCATTTTTTTTAAAATTTACGGAGTAGGGTTTTTTTTTTCATTTTATAGTGCAAAGAAAGAATGAGGCCTGTCAAAGCAGCATTGAAACAGCTGGATCGACCAGAGAAAGGCCTTTCTGAAAGAGAACAGCTGGAACATACCAGACAATGTTTAATCAAAATTGGGGATCACATTACTGAATGTCTAAAGGAGTACACAAATCCTGAACAAATTAAACAGTGGAGGAAGTAAGTTATTCTCCATGGTTGTTCTAAATAAAGGAAAATCTATAACTGCTTCTATTAAGCATAATAGTTTTTAATTATTTTTCTAATTTCTTATTCTCCCCTTCTTGTATCTTTCTGCTGTTTTAAACAGGAATTTATAAAAAGATTATCATAGATCTAACTTTTTAATGGAGTTAACTCTTTCATACTGCGCAATGAGTTTTGTCCAGTAGGTGGAGTCATCTCACTTCTTACTACTGAAAGCCAATGCAAGTTAACTCCTTACTAACTGTTTAATGGAAAATCATTCTTTTAAGAATCCGTATTTTTCATCTTTGAGGGGTTTTGAGTGGTTGGTTGTTTTTTTATTATTCCTGCTATAAATAGGCAATTCTAAAATGTTATTGAACCTTGTATGATTTTGAGCTGCTGATTTTTTTTTATTCTTTTAAAAATATACTCTTAAATTACATCCTACATAATTAGCTATGACCCTATAAAAGTATTTTTTCATAATATACTCAGTTGTGTTTCAGAAATAAGAGTTTGCATCTATATGAAGTGACAGTTTTTTTAAAATACTATATTTTAAACATATGATTACATTAAGTACTTAATGCAATTTCAGTTACTTTTATCAGATTTTCTCAATGATTAAAAATTCATCCTGCACTTCCATAAACAAGTCTGTTAAATGTTACATTTTCTTGAAGACTTGGAGCAGAATGCTTCTGCTGTTTATAACTTGCTTTACTTCAAAATATTAACATGATCTGAGATAGAAAAACAAGATCCATGTCTTAAATTTTGATAAATGTTATATTTCAAGTGAAAATTCATAATAGATTTATTATAATAATGCTACAAATGCTAGTAAATAATGTTGACTGCTCATAAATATTCATCAAATTATGGTAAATAGAATTCAAAGAAACATTCACAAAGCATTCATAAATTATAGTTACATTTTTAAGCAGTTTCACAAAGCAGTCTATTAATCACTTAGTACTACTTTCCATGCACTTTGCACTCTGAATTACTTCTGATAGGTATTAAAAAGAAGCAAATAGCTTAGCTCATTTAACTGATCTTTCAAATGTTTGAAATACAGCTAGGTAATGTTCACTTGTGCAGCCAGAAAATACTGAGTAAATTATACAGTGTTTCTGGTTTACTAAAGTATGGTTCAAATAGTATTCTGTTGCATAATACAAGAAAAACAAATGTATAGGAGAATTATAACTTCTTTTTTTATTCTTACTCAGAAATTTGTGGATTTTTGTCTCTAAGTTTACAGAATTTGATGCCAGAAAGCTGCACAAACTATATAAACATGCAATCAAAAAACGCCAAGAATCTCAGGTAATATTCTCAGACCCTTTTTTAAGGGGTCTTATTTATTTACACAAATATATATTTAAGTATTAAAACTCTTTTTATTAGATTTAAGGATTATAAGGAATGCAGAAATACAGTTTAAATAGAATTTCTGTTTATAGTAAAGCAGTCTTTTTTGTTAGGATATTTTTGCAATTAAGTCAAATGAACATTGGGATTTAGCAATGAGTTTTTTGTACTTGTCTCTTTTAGCAGCACAATGACCAGAATGTTAGCAGCAATGTGAATACACATGCAATTAGAAATCCAGGTAAGAAATCTTAAGTATATTCTCATGTTAGATATAATAGTTTTCATGTTTATTTCACTTCATGTCTCCTAGATTTGTATCTCACACTGTGAAGTACAGTAAAGATAGGCTGAGTAGCAGAGCTTCACTAGCTTGCTCATGAAATCCAGAAGATTGCAGACTAGAAGCTGGCATTTACTGGTTTTAGTAACAAGTCAATTGACCATCTTTTAAAAAGTTTTGTAAACATTTTCTGTGTTTAATTTTGTGGAGAGAGGTCCACTCAAAACCTAAATATTTCTTGGAAGTTTTGTGCTTGTTTGCAGCTGCTTTAATGTCACTACTATGTAAGAAAGCACACTATTCCTTGAAATTGTAATTTACAATTAGTTACATGGGCTGTCTGTCTTGGAAATAAAGCTGGGGTGGTTTTTTTATGCTCCTATACCTGCCTTCTAGTAATACTTGCTTTCATCTTGTGCTATATAACAACTTTGAGTATATATTCATGGACTTAAAATCAATATAATGTATCTTAGGAATGTTGCTGAAAGTCTTTCATTAACAAGTTGTACCTTTAAAACGCTTAATCATAATGAGGCCATCCCAGAGGAAGTTGGTGCCATTCTGTCTAACATTACTCTAGTAAAGGCACTTCTACTCTGTTTGAACCACACTTAGCTTCACAGATTGAATGAAGAGGCTGAAAATTTCAGTTCCTGAGTACTACACATCTACATTCTAGCTTGCTTCCTTCTACTCGGAGGTTTCTTTCAGTTCATCCATATTTATGCATTTCTTTCAACTATTAAGTGCTGCTTCTGTCAAATTATAGCATCACGTTCATACTGCTTTACATCTGATAGGTAAAAGTGATATTATTAGACTTTCCTTTAACCTCTGCTTTATTAAACAGATGTGGAAAGACTGAAGGAGAATACAAACCATGATGACAGTAGCAGGGACAGTTACTCTTCTGATAGGCATTTGTCACAATACCATGATCATTATAAAGACAGGCATCAGGGAGATGCTTACAAGAAAAGTGACTCTAGGAAAAGACCCTATTCAGCCTTCAGCAATGGAAAAGATCACAGAGACTGGGATCACTACAAACAAGACAGCAGGTGAGTTTCTTCAGCAACTGTATGGTCTGTTCAGAATTCAATTCCTGATTTTGTTGTTTTGCTTGTACTAAGCACCAAAAGCATATTTTCTGAGCAATGGAAAACTGCAACGATGATACTTCTGTACTGCAGTTCTCTTGATTTGACGTGTGGCTCTTAGTATGTGTTCAGTAACACTATTGCAAATAACTTCCATTTCTGTAGATACTACACTGATAGTAAACATAGGAAGTTAGATGACTACAGAAGCAGAGACCACAGATCAAACATGGAAGGAAATTTAAAAGACAGCCGAGCTCATGCAGACCACCGTTCCCATTCAGACCACAGGATACATTCAGATCACCGTTCCACTACAGAGTACAGCCATCATAAATCTTCTAGAGATTATAGGTACCACTCAGACTGGCAAATGGACCACAGAGCTTCAAGTAGTGGCCCACGGTCACCGTTAGATCAGCGGTCTCCTTACGGCTCAAGATCTCCCCTGGGGCACAGATCTCCATTTGAACACTCATCAGATCACAAAAGTACACCTGAACATATGTGGAGTAGCCGGAAAACATAACAAAGACTGACATTTTCTGGACCTTCTTTTAGCCATATACAGTAAACTAACACAATAATTGCCTTACATGACTTGAAAGATATGGACTGGATATTCTATCAGTAGCAGTATTGTTACTTATTTCTGGGATGCAAGGTCTATTCCAACAGAAGAAAAATATTTTTGTATTTAAAGTTTATGCTGCACTGTGCTGCAAATACTGTGGCACTTTTTTTTTTTTTAAGAAATGGAAGATGTTTACTTTTACAGGGACCTCAACACTGCCCCTTTCAGACTGGATCTTACTATAAAACTCTTCATGTCAAAGTGATCTTAGGCTGAACATGTTGTAAATTATGTTTGTAAATGAACTTTCAGCACTGACTTGTGCACCTATTCGAGGAAGGAATGGGGAGTTTATTTTCTTTTGTTTCTTAGTAAAGAGCTCTCAAGGACTTTGTTCACTTTCCAAAGCTACTTGTTTACATTGTACACTGCGACCACCTTGACGCTTTTCATCACAAGCTTGAATATTTAAATTCTGTACCTATAACTGTAAAATAGCCAGGATTTCTCCTGTTTGTGATCAGTTTTGATGCCTTTTTACAAAACAAACAGACAAATAATAATAATAATAAAAATAAATAAATAAAATCACACCACCAATAAATGGCTGTAAATTGTTGTAAATTAATTAAATGAGCTTTTTTCCCTCTCAGGCTTTTTTTGACTCTTCCTTTCCCCACCAACTCAGGCCTTCTTGTCACAAGTATGAAACAAAAATCAGTGTACTTAACGTGTTATAATAAAAAAATCTTTATGGAACCACTGTTTGGAATTTTCAAAATAGGAAAGGGAATTTTGTTCCACTAAGTGGTTTTATTGGATACTTCAGATATGTTCTTCTGTGGGGCTTTTTTTTTAGTTTTTCATTTGTGGTGGGGTTTTTTTCCTTTTTTTTTTTTTTTTTTTTTTCTACTTTTCAACTGTCAGTGTTGTGACATAATTAAATGGTAAGACATACACAGCTGAACTGTGCTATGGGAAGCTTTTCAGGTGCACTGGAAGAGTTTTAAATATCTGAACACTTTGGAATCTAAATCGGCCTAAACTTATTGTAAATCCATTTGTGTTCCCTCTTCAACATGGGCAATAATGTCAAATGTGCTATGCAGCCAGTAAATATTTTGGAAGATTTGAATTACTTTATTAACAGGATTGTTACAATGCACACTGATTGTCGACAGCAAACTTCTGACAAATTAAATATAAACAAAAAGGACATATGGGCTCTTGGAGTTTTCTGCTGTGTTTTTCTCTGCAGTGTTATTTATTCTCAAGTTTACTGATAAAAACATTAAACTCCTAAGTGCTAAATTTTAATATGCAGTGTGTAAGTAGGTAAGATACCTAGCCTTGCATAATGTGTTTGAGTTGTATCTGTTGCTGCATTTTATCTCTCCTCTTGCAATGTGAAGCATTTTTTTTCTAATTAAAGAGATTTACAAAAAGCATTAATACAGAACCAAAATCTGTCCACACAGTATCTGTTAAGATCTCACTGTTACAATTACCAGTTTATTGTATTGGTAATTATATTTTTAATTTCAAAATTTGAACAAGTGAAAAATTGCTTTGGGAAAAATAATATTTAATTATGATAGTTAGTTTGTGTAAAGAAGTAAGAATTGACATTATCCTGTTGAAAATAACTATTTCTAGACCTAAAATACGAAGAAAATAATTTTGCTTATAACCTTATTTTTAGCTTATTCATAAACCTATTGTGGAAACTGCTTGTTTTACACTCTAAAGGTCATCATTAATTTATATTATGCCAATATAATTCCTACTTAAAATATAGCAGTATAACATCTTTAAGAAAGGTTTTTTTCTGGGCCACATGTAATTGGCAAACCACAGTAAAGGCACATTCTTGCTGGGAAAATTAATCCTGCTTTACCAGCTGTGTTCTGGAATTGATATGCAAACCGCTTTTACAATATAGTGCCTTTTTGTGTGAATGTTGTAAATGAAATTCAGTAAAAATACATCGAGTAAAGCCCTAAGAAACCTGACAAAAGTGTTAATCCTAAACTTGAGCAAATTGGTGTAACTAGTGGTCTGAAATGAGCATTACAACAGCTGCTCCTTCGTGGTGTCTGCACCAACCACGAGGATGATCCTGTGGGAAGGGTAGGGTCAGTTGACTGTATTTCTTGTATACTAGCCAAGTGATTGCTGAGGAGATGGTGCTTCAGGGTACTGCCTGTCCCTCTAACCCTTACTATACAAACCCGAAATACCCAACCCAGCCTGGTACTGAATGCCCCAGATTTTCCCAGCCCAAATTCAGTCCAGATTCAGGGAATCTCAGAGTACCTCAGTGTGTGTTTTTGTAAACCTACCCCAGAGTCAACTGAGGAAAGCCTTTCAGCATTCATCTCCTTTTCACTATTGCTCTACTTCTAAATCCATCTTCCCAACCCTGTTCCAGCTTTCTACTAATGCCCTTAACTCTGCCCTCCAATCAGTTTGTTTCCTCCAGGGTCTCCAACTCAGTGTTCTCAAGCATGTAGCCTGCAGTCTCTTTACAGCTGTTCTTTTCAAGTGTGCTGTTTTATTGTGACCAACAGCCACCTTTCCTCTTGGATGGCTGTTGCAATTAACAAAGCTTGTGCCTCCCTCTAAACTAGAAGCTTGGATTCTCATTTTGGTGTGGATTTTTGAAACCCAGGCAGATTGCTCTTTCCAGAATAAACCAAGGGATTTTTCAGAGAAGACATCCCAGGGGATAAATTACTCATTTTACTTAACTAGGATTCTATGAAGCATGCTGTATTCTTGGGAAATGTTTCATGAAAAGTTCATATGTCACACATGAACTTGGAGAATAGCAGGAGCTTAACAATACAACTGCTAGGTTAAAATTTCTTAGACAAATTAAGATGAGAAAGGGAGGGTGAGAGGCTGCAAATTCGTACTTGCCTTGTCAAAAAGAGAGCTGGAAAAACTGCTAGAACTGGTAAAACCACAGTGCTCCAGAGCATGGAGGTTTATTAGAGACACCACTTGGTGTAGCAATAACCTTGGATTTGGCAGTTCTGCAGACCATCAGAGTAGTTTAATGATAGATGAAATACTAGTAAAAAAAAACTGTTTTAAGAGCAGCTACTGTCAAGGTGCATTTGATGAGCTGTATGGGAAGTGAGATGAAAAATACACCATTACCAAAGACTTACATAAATGGTAGAAGGCTTAAATTTAGATCGTTATTGAGTTCATGAACTAAGACTGAAGCCCAAAGAACATACTCCGTATGTTATTTTTTTACTAAAAGTCAATATTTTGTCACAGTTTCTTCAGCAAGTTTAGTTTTCAGTTTGTCTTCTCTGAAAATAAATATCTGGAAATCATGTCAGAAAACCAAAGTAATCAGAGAGCTTTTATTATTGCAGTACTCTAAGACCTCAACTGAATTTTGACTGCAATAAAGTTAGTATTTGCTGAAGTAATCAAAGTATTTGGAAAATAATCTCACTTATCACTTAAAATTAGCTTCTGGTCTTGGTTTGCAGTAATCCTAGAATTGATAAGCGAGCATCTATAGTGTATAGACCATTTAAAATTAATAAAGGTTTATTTAACATTTCTTTTAATCACAGAGGACCAAAGAGAACTTCTAAACTCTCATTTTTGTGAGCATAGAATGCCTTGGGTTGGAAGGGATCTCTAAAGGTCATTTAGTCCAACCCCTCTGCAGTAAGCAGGGGCATCCTCAACTAGATCAGGTTGCTCAGAGCCCCATCCAGCCTGACCTTGAATATCTCCAAGGATTGGGCCTCCTTCACCTCCCTGGCAACTTGTTCCAGTGTTCCACTACCCTCATAGTAAAGAACTTCTTCCTAATGTACAACCTAAATATACCCTTCTCTTTCTTTTTTGTATTACCCCTTGTCCTATTGCTACAAGTCCTTGTAAACAGTCACTCTCCAGCTTTCTTGTAGGCCCTTTTAGGTACTGGAAGGCCACTGTGAGATCTCCCTGAAGCCTCTCTTCTACAGGCTGAACAGACACAACTCCTTCATCCTGTCCTAGGAGAGGTGCTCCAGCCCTCTAATCATTTCTGTGGCTGTTCTGCACTCCAACAGATCCATGTCCTTCTTCTGATGGGTCTTCCATATCTGGACACTACTCCAGGCGAGGTCACAACAGAGCAGAGGTGCAAGATCACCTCTTTCAATCTGCTGGCCACAGTTCTTTTGATGCAGCCCAGGATGTGATCAGCCTTTGGACTTT
Organism: Ceyx melanurus; assembly: GCA_024611195.1. Lineage (NCBI taxonomy): Eukaryota > Metazoa > Chordata > Aves > Coraciiformes > Alcedinidae > Ceyx > Ceyx melanurus. The sequence continues at coordinate 33,453 of JANHGL010021663.1, forward strand.
GTTGGCTCATATCCACCTCCTTGTCTACCAAAACTCCCAAGTCCTTTTCCACAGGACTGCTTTCTGTCCCCTCAACCCCCAGTCTGTATTGATAATGACGATTGTTCCCACCAGATGTAGGACCCTGCACTTGGTCTCGTTGAACCCCACCTCTACAGTCTGTCCAGGTGTCTCTGGATGACATCCCATCCCTCTAGTGTATTGACAGCACAACTCAGCTTGGCATCATCTGCAAACTCGCTGACAGTGCACTCAATATCACTATGTCATTGATGAAAATATTAAACACCACTGGTACTAGTATGCCCCTGAGGGACGCCATTTGTCACTGATCTTCTTCTGGACTTAGAGCCATTGACCACTACCCTCTAGATGCAACCATCCAGCCTAATTCCTTGTCCTCTCATCAAATCTGTATCACACCAACTTAGCATTATTCCTTTATTCTTTAATTTAATCTTGTATTAGAAGTTTCCAAATTACTTACAAATATATTCTGTGAAACTATCCACGTGTGTCTGTATCATATTAAGTGCTATGTCTTGTAAAATTTGGTCAATGACTGAGCCACACAGAACTACCTTGTCACTGAGCATCCATGATAAAATAGTCAGTTCTTTAGTCTGGAGCCACCTGCTCTGTGTCTTTTAGGTACTATTTGAAAAGGATTTGTAATACAAGAGACAGCTTTCTGCTTTATGTTTTTAATTAAATTGAACTGGGGGCAGGGGGGGTGGGCAGGGTGGGAGTTATGTTATTCTTTTTGTAATGAAATCTGCAGATGGATTCTCTATCCAGAACAATAGGCAATAGATCTGTTTTTAAATATCTCAAACAGAACATTGTAATTCTGTCTCACTGAAGCCTATCAAATCCAGAGGATAAGGTGTAATTCAGCCTTATTCCTGGCTGGAAAATTTCCCTTACCCTCTCAAGATCTTAAAGAGTTCACCAGTCACATCAAATTGTGAATCAATGCATCTGAAGAGTTAGGATCAATACATTCATTAACCATAAGGCTGGAGGGAAACATGCAGGAGACATTCCATAATCTTTCATTAAAGTGAAAATGTCCATGAAACACAGTATTCTCTAGTTCACTGCTTTAATACCGTGTTCTTCCCTTCAAATGTACTGGGACAGTCTCTAGCTAGTGACTAAAGAGAGAGATTTAGAGTATATGTTCATGCGATAATAGAACATATTACCCCATGGGTCCTCCATATAGTATCTAAGACCTTTAAAAATCAATGTCTCAGTTGATAGATAAAGGAAGTGAAATTTTCCTAATGGATCTGGGTAACTCTGTGATAGCATTGTGCAACCCTTAGGGCTTACGACAAAGAGTAAAGCAAACAGCAAAGGAAAGCTTTTCCCAGCAGTCCACTGATGTTAATTAAAGTCCAGAGAAGTGCTGCTCAGTCTCCTCAACTTGTGCCTGACCTCCCTTAATCATGTTTCCTGAGAGCAGTAAGGGATGTATCAGTTTCCCTGAGATGCTGTGGCTTCAAAAGCCTGAACCCCTGCTGTACTTGAGGAAGTAGGAAAAGGCTGTGCATAGTGTGGGAAATTACTCCCAGGAGGGCGAAGGCTGGAAACTCGTAGCTTTCAGTCTCAGAAAGGTAGTCTGCCCCACTTGCAGGTTGGTACCTATAGAAAAGATTCCATTTACTGGTAGGAGATGAGGGGCTGGGAGCTGCATCTGCTGAAGCACCCCAGCTGGCTACAGCTGAGCCCCACAGAAGCCAGGGCAAGTTTTAAGTGCAGAACTGCCTGCTGTGGGGCAGATGTTACCATCTGCTGATGTGGCCTAGGTTCCCGATCTAAGGAGGTTCGGTTTTAGGACATTGTAGGGAGGCTGCCTAGGCTTCTCTGGCTCTTGGCTATTACACCTGCTGCTTTTCCACATGAGCACCATCCATACAGCCAGGGGAGATATGGAGCATAGCAACAGTGTCTCTGTGACTCTTGGAGGCAAGGGCCAAAGGCACCAGAACCTAGTGGCATCACTAGCTGATGAAAGGAGGAGCTTGAGGAATGGGTAGATCCTGCAGGTCAGCCACCACTTCTGCAGCTGGTATCAACTGTAATGTATCCGTTTTATTACTACCAGGTAATTTTGAGGACCAAGGACTGCTAATTGGTCCCATCTGACTGACTGTGACAAAACATCTAGTCAGGTTTGTGAAATCTGAGCTACCTGGTGAGAAGAACTTTAAACCAGAAGGGAGAGAGATAATGATCCACAACCTAGAGAGGAATTTGTGGCCTGAATGGACAAGCAAAGGGCACAGGTTGACAGGGGCAGGAAGGACCTCGCATCCAGCAAACTGGGGCAGAAGGGGATTTACCCCCAGTGTAGGCAGGCAAATAAGAATGTGCAGAGAGGACTGAATGATGGGAAAAGTTCTCACACCCTTTGTGGCAAATCATCATGAGTGGTGCCTCTTTACATGCACATAGTCACTAGGGGCTTCACCTCACTGCCATGACTGTTCAAATGCAACAGAGAGCAGCTTAGCCAGTACTTCTGCCAGATTCCTAAGATCCCATGGATTTGTGGATGGTCCAAATCTAGATTTATCTGCAAAAAATGAGTTTTTTAATTTATAGGGATTACAGCCTTTAATCACTGAAGAATTTAGACACCTAGATTAAATACTGCAGTCCTTAGAGCCCTCACACAGCTGTTGCCCAATCCATTCATGCCCGAAAGGCCTGAATTGTCTGTATTAAAATGTACCGCCTTTCTAAAGTGCCAATTCTGATGACATGTCCTCCCTAGCCCCTGGCTTCAAAGGTCTGATAAGTGTTGCTGCCTATATCAATTTCTGTACTTGTCTTCCTTCAGGGTTAAATCTTGTAAGCACTTTTACTTGCCCCTTCATTGTCAGTTCTCAAGTTGATGTTTTTATTTGCTCTTGTGGCTTTGGCAAGACTTTTATTGACATAGCCCCAGAAACGGGATAGGTATTATCCATGTGCTGTAGAAGGCTGTTAATTTTTTCAGCCTAGCTAGAAAATCTGTAAGTGTAGAAAAAAACCACAAATCTTTGTTAACTTCACAGTGAAATAAATAATGAAATTTTCCTTGCAGCTGCACATCTGCTTCCTTGAATTAGAGTTGTGGTTGTCAGAGTGGAAGGGCATTGCTGAAAACCTAGCAAAGAAATGGTAACTTCAACTCCACTGTGTCCTTGATATCATAAAACAGTGAGTGTAGAGAAGTTATGAGAAGTGTTTTGATTCTTTATAGAAAAATGCAAACAATGGTAAGTGCTAAAAGCTTGAAACAAAACTCTGGAGGGCACAGGCAGCAGAGCAAGCTTCCTCAAGATTTGAGTAGGCAGTGCTCCAGCCAAAGCTCATACACAATAATTGCAATAATCTAATTCAAAGTTATGTAAGGATGAGAAAAATTAAGACTAGAAGAATAGTATTCCCTGTTTTGAGTACGACAGACAGAATGATTACTTTGTCGAGAGCGAAGAGAGGTGAAAAGGACTGGCAGCTGATGACCTTTATTCAAGATGGAGAAATGCCTAATTGAGAGCATCTAAACTACCAAATAAAATCACATTGGCACGTCAGAAAATTATATATATACTGAGACTAAAAATTAAGAAGAATCTCCATGTACATGCAGTTCCATATGCACACTCAGCCTCCAAGAGCCCTGCTGAGGGGAAATTACCTCCTGTCAGGTAGTTGCAGAGATCAGTAAGGTCTCTCCTCAGCCTCCTTTACTTCAAATAGCCACAGTTCCCTCAGCCACTTCTCATAAGACTATGGTCTGCACCAGTTTAGTTGCTCTTCACTGGACCCGCTCCAACATCTCCATGTCTTTCTTGTATTGAGGTGCCCCAAACTGAACACAGTACTTAAGATGTGGTGTCCTGGAGTAACAAGGGGTTTTTTTTAAGCCTTTTTTTATTTTCCTGACTGTGGCGAAGGA
>JANHGL010021664.1:282-12025 GCA_024611195.1 Ceyx melanurus
GTCGCGATATGTCGGACCGGGCGTTACGGGAGGGCGGGGGAGAATTGATCGCTCACTCGTGTAAGTTACTGTTGTGAATGCCTCTTTGCAGATGGGGGTCAACTTTCAGCCTTTTATTTTGATGCTGCATGCCTGTTTGTGTGTGTGTGTGTGTGTGTGTGTGTGTGTGTGTGTGTGTGTGTGTGTGTGTGCATGGAAATCATTACGTGATGCACCCCTGTGTGCACGCCTGGATAGCTGTGTGTGCACGTAAACATGCATCCGTGTGTACGGGAGACACAGAGGGGAAAGAACCCACCCTGCTGATGCACACTCAGACCGTTTGCTCTCTTTGACCAGTCCTGCTGCCCTTTAAAGACACGCTGCATCTTTTGTTCACTCCTTCATCTTGTTTTCACCACAACTTGTCTGGGATGGGTGTGAGGAGGAGGCAGGTTGCAAGTTTGGGGATCCCTCCTTCGTGTTGAGTTGCAACATTATCAAATCGTGGTGTGCTGATGATGTGCCTTTGATACTTTATAGGTCACTATCACATGACAAAGGCTCTGAGACAGCTTCATCTTCATCTCTCTGTCATTTCCATTTGCCCTCCTGGGTAAGTATGTAAACTGTACACATGGGGAAAGAGCTGGGGTTGTGTGGATAAGAACGAGGTCCTGGTGCTGCCACTTCGTAGGTGGAAGATGCTTGTTGAGGTTTTAGTGCATTGGAAAAGATGTCTTCTCTGGGTGCTCATAGCAACTGCTAGATCACAAAGTTTTTATGTAAGGGTGGGTCTGAATAACCTGAGAATTGTCAGGTGCATATTCAGATCTTTCTGTACTTCTTTTCGTGGTTGGTTGGTTGGTAACAAAGTAGTGTTAGAATATACAAAGTGCAACATACAAGGTGACAACGTAATGAGAATGCAAAGTCCTTTTAAAATGCAGTGGTAGGAAAAAATAGGAAAATCTAAACAGGGTAAGTAGAAATCTCTGGAGGTCCAGAATCAGCCTGAAGTTTAGCAAAACTCTAATACTACTGCCTGAGGAATTGGTTCAGTTTTAATGTGTAAACTGGAAAGCTGATTGTAGTTCCATCCATTTTTTTTTTTCTTTTGGCACTGATAAAAGCAGGTACACATCCATTTGAAAGATTAATCTTAGTCACTAACGTGCTAGTATTCTTAAGCTTTCAAGTACACAACTTCTTTTTTCATCTCTATATTGGAAAAGTTTGGACACTTTTGGACATATTTTAAGTAGAACTGTTAAGTTTAAAGAAGAGGTTCTAAATGTGTGGAGTCAGAGTGCCATAAAATGAGTGGCACTTGGAGCACTTGTCACACCATCTCCTGAGCTGCATTTGGCCCAAAATGGGGAAGTGGGAGGTAATACTTGTTTGTTTTGTTTTTAACATGGTACACTTGTGTACATAATTAAAAACAAGACAAGATGTGTGGTTGGGGTAAGCTTAGTGCTCATAAATGCAAATGATTAATAACATGCTTTTGACCTTTTCAAGGCAGTGTGTAGAAGGCATAGGATAAGTGATGGTCCCAAACATGCTGGCTTGAAGGGGGCTGTTGGGAGCAACTGTTCTGGTGTGATATTATGACCTCAGCACAGTCTGAAGGCTGGGATAACCCCTGTGCAGAGATAGTTTGAGGGGAGGATTCTGCCAGTTCTCCAGTTTCTGCACCCAAACGTTATTTTAAATTATTCTTTTGTGGATAGTGAGGTTGGTATGTGTAGGTCTGAGAGTGTAAACACCAAATTAAATTACTGACATTTTTTGGTGACAGGCTAGTTCTATACAACATTGCTTTCAGATTTACAGTATTACTGACAAGTAGCACGCTCTGTGTAGAGTAATTGTTGCAACAATTTTTACAAAATAAAAACACATTGGGAAATTCAAAAACTGGCAGATAGGCTTCTGACCGTTGTTTGGAGCTGAATACAAATGCACTGATTTCTGAATTTCATTTTCTGTGTTTACAGGTAAGACTGAGATTAGAGTGCTCTAAGTGCTAAGGACTTTTTTCTTTAGTTGGACTAATACTAAAGCTTACCAAAGAAGAATAGCTCAGGGACTTTGCTTCAGGTAGCATCTTCAGTCATTATCTGGTTTTAATTTTCTGTGATTAAGTCTTTTGGGTGTGTGGAATTTTGATCCTAGAAACGAAGTGGTGATCATAATCTGCCCACAACTTGAAAAGGAGTGGACCTCAATTTTGTGCATAGTGGTGAATGTAGGTCTTACCTGATGCTGAACTGACACGAAGAAATGACAAAGGGTAGTGTGTCCTTTTGAAGCAAAAGGCATAATAGAGCTTTAGAGGAAGCAGAGAAATACATTTCCTCATGACTTCAGAAAAGGTAATAAAAATATGTGCCTAGTTAAGAGGCAAATAGAGATTTTCATTAGATTTGTCCATGACTAGAAACTTGCATTTATTTTAGAGAGCTTTGGTAAAAGCAAAGATTTCTTTCATTATACAGTTCTCCTCAAAGTAACCATTCACAAATGGAGTTCAGTAATTCAGCCTTGATGTTCAGGAGAGAGAATTGGGTTCTGGGCTAGGTTATCAAGCTCTGGGTGGAGTGCTGATGTGGCACAAGCTGAAAGGGGGGAGCCACTTAGTAAGGGGCTTTGTGAATGCTTCAGAAATTGGCACAGGGTCTCAAAAGTTCATTGCTGTGTGAGAGGGACAGTAGTATGCAAGCTGATAAACTGTTTCAAGCAGACACATAATTTAGGAGAAATTTAATTGGTTTCTGTGTTGAGGTAAACTCAAAATATTTAAGGAGCTTGCCCTCAATGCATTTGAGTGTTTTGGGGGCTGCTTGCCATAGACCAGTCACCTGCAGACCTTCCATTGGTTTAGCAGGAGGTTTGTTTAGGAGAGGAGTGATGGTGAGGGGAATTTGTCCTTTTTTTTTTTTTTCCCCCATTCAAGGAAAAAAAACTTTCATAGCTGTTGTGTGAATAATTAAAGATATTAAATGTCAGTTTTCCACGTAAAATATCAGAGGTAATGGTGCAGTTATTTTATAGCTAACATTTTCCCTTTTCATCCAGAATGATCTTAATACACTTGGTTGGTAAATTAGTGGTTCCATAGCTTGTGATCCTGTAAGCATGTGAATATCTTTAAGCAGATGACAGCTCTTGTTATATTCCCTGATATGACTGCTCACGTTCAGAGCTTCAAGTTATTGCAGGTTGCTGCTGCTGGTGGTCTGCAGGCTGAGGTTGTGCAGTGTGTCCAGAGCTCAGGCAGCATGGTCAGGACAGGGCAGTCTTCTGGCACAGAGCTGGTGGAAGAGTGGTGTGAAGATGTTTTGCCCAAGAGAGCAGGGGGCAGTTGCTCTCTCACCAGGTGTAGAATTACTGGGTGAAGGTGCAGGTAAGGTAGAAGAGACCCAGGTTGTGCAAGGCTCTGCTGTGGTGTGAAGACTGTAAATGCACCTGCAGTGAAGTCTGGGCATCTGGGAGGTGAAAGGCTGCCTCTTGACAGAACGTGGCAGGGGTAGTGTTCTGGCCTCCCTCTTTATCTGAAGGTGGCTCCTTGGTGGAGAAAGGTACTGTGAATTACAATTTAAATTTCTGAGTGTGCCACAGCTGTCTGAGCTTTGGCAAGGGATGCAGTCAAACCAGAGGCCACTGTCCAAATGTTGGACTTCCTGCACCCTGCCATGGGGGTGACCTGCTGCAGCTGTTGATGGAGTCAGCAGCACTGCTGTGGCCTGCTGATTCCTTCCAGGGTCAGAGTTTATTCTTGGAAGCACAGCCATATGTCCCTTTGCCACCTGCAAATGAAGACTAGTGATACTTCCCTGGATCTAAATCATATGGTACACATATATTCTGACAGTTTTTCTGAGGGAGTTAATTTAGGTTTGGTTTCTTTGCCTTGGTTTGTTGTTTGTTTGTTGTGTTTTTTTTTTAACCAGTGGTGATTTACCTTACTGTAACCTTAATTTATGTGTTGTTTATTACTTAGGAGTCTATAAAGCTGGATTGAAATAATAGTTGTGTGGAGTTCAGAATATTATTGAGAAGAAAAAAGTCAACTTTCTGACTTCTTGAGTGCTAACTTTATTTCTTTATTTCTTTCTGCCATGTTTCCTCCCTCTCCCGGGGTGTCACTGTCAAAACCTTTTTCAGTCTGATACTCTTTAGCATGAAACAGAGTTTCATTGATTTATTTATGCTAAGATCAGTAGTAGTGCAGTGTTTGTGTCTGAGGGCAGTGTGCTGAGCCTGGTACTAGCAGACATGGGAGTTTCATGAAAGACTCCTACAGCTGTCACTCTTCTTGGCAGCTTAGAAAGGGGCAAGGCAACCAGCCTTGAGTCACTCTCAGAATGGCTTGGTGGGCTGCAGTTTGATTGCTTTGCTTGGGAAAGAAAAACACAAATCATATTTTCCTCTCTCAATATTAATAAAAGTTGTAGCAATTGGAAGCTGTAGGCATTGCCTTGCTCATATGCTGATGTCCTGTGTGGTGAAGTGCATAAGCTGTGCTGTCATCACACACCTCAAACCAAGGGATTGTCATTTTTATACTGGTTTTGGGCACCTGAGGCACAAAGCAGACTGGAGGCTTGCCTGCAGTCAGTAAGCAGGTTCACATGAGCAGGGAATGGAACAAAATCCACACCTGGCTCCTGAGTTCCCTGGCCTTTCCCTTGGTGTGTGCTGCTGCTCTGAAGCTTTGCTGCTAAATGTCTGTGACAACAGCAAAACTCACCTTCAGAGCAGTGTGGAGTTACTGACTTTTTCAATTCAGTTGCATTTATTGACAAGAGAGTCTAAAGTAGTTTACTTCAGAGATTTTGTCACTGAACGTGGTGTTTAAGCTGTTGTGTGTATTGCACTATTTATTATATCACATTATTTAATACTAACTTGTATTCTATGAAGTAAGATACAGTTTTTTCAGTGGTCTGAAATAATTCTTTACAATTGCATGATTTTTTCATACAGTTTAATGCAAAATCACAACTAACTTTCTTATGAGAGATGGAATTGACAAGCAGTTATTTTGCCACTCTGGCAGTATTGTGACAAATAGGGCAGCTTACCAAGTTAAACTTTTCTTTCTAAACCTGTGAAAAATATTCTCTCTTGTAAGAGTCTTAGATTTGCTGATTACTAGTGTTTTCTTAGTGAGCATATGGGTTGGCTTTGGTTTTAAAATAGTTGTATTTGAGGAGGAGAATGATGATGCCTGAGCGTAGACCTAATGGTAGTATTCTCACAATGCACAAAAAGCATTTTATTTGTAATATTTATAAATTTGATGACATAAAAGATGAATCAACAAAGAGGAAGAGCATGGTTTTGACACTTTCCAGTGTTTGTGCTTTTTTTCCTTTACAGCACACAAATGCATAATGTAATAGCAGGTCCTTATGAGCATGGACAATTCAGCATGTGAAAATAAACTAGCTTCAGGCATATCACAGTACAAAGAAAGCCAGTGCAACAGAATTTCAATTTTTAGTAAGGGGAAGGAAAGTTAACAGGATTTTCTGAGACTACACTAAGAAAATCAGTTGCTTAGGAAGCATGGAATTTTTATTGTCAGAAATCTTCCACGTGGGTGTTTTGATATAAGAGATTTTATAGAATGTAGCAATTGCTGAAAATAAGAAACAGCTTTTTCTTCTGACCCTTCATGTCACAGAGAGCCTCATTCACATAAAAATAATTCAGTGGACTTGCACAACATGGCATCTATGGAACTTAATTCAAGTGGAAGCTCTCTTGACAAGGAGCTTAACAAGTCCTGTCTACACCTTCCCTTGCTGAGGGGAAGTGGGAAGGTGCATATTCCCTCAGCCTGCCTGGTGGTTTTTTGTTTGGCTTTTTTTCTTCTTCTTTTCCCTTTCTGAAAGGCAGTAGGTATGTAGGAAATTGCTGGAGTCTGCTTTGGGACATTGTGAAAACACACTGACTGCATGCCCAGCACTGGGCTTACTCTGCTTTGGTGCAGGTGGAGCAACAGGAGGATTTCTGCCATCCCTGCTCTCTGCAGCTGCTTCATCCTGCTCTTCTGGAGCCCACAGCTCACTGAAAGGCTTGCTCTTTGAGACTGTTGATGGGAGCTGAACTGGCCTGTGGCAGGATTCAAGGGAGGAAAGCTTAAACTTGCTGCTGGGTCGCAGGCTGGTGACTGCACTGTACTGCTGAGGGTGCTGGGCAGTACTTACTGCTGTTGGATTCAGGCTTTGAACCCTCAGTATGTATTTGACATACCCCCAGTATGTATTTTCTGCCAGCTACAGAAGGACTTCTAAACTTAAACCTTCTCAGAAGTTGTCTGTCTTATATTCTTGTCGTTTGCTTGTTTGTTGTGGTGTTTTTCTTACTTTGCTGTGTTTGTTTTGTTTTAATTTTTCCATATGTAGCCATGTCCTACACAATTGGGACTTACCCAGCAGTGGGAGGGAGTTAAAGTCAAATGGTAAGAGTTAGGGTTGTATATTTTGTGGTGGAATACTAGGTCTTCACACTTCATCTTGTATGTTCTTTTGGGTAGCAAATAATGCTAGGTTTTTGTTAGTGGATGTGAGAGAATGTGTTATTTTGTGGTTGTCAAAGCAATATTGAAGAGAACAACGACATGAGAGATTTGGAGATGAAGCAAGATAAAGAAAACCTTGGGAGATAACAGGAGTGAGGGAGAACTTGATTTCTTACCTTATTTTAGCTTTTTCAGTGTGAAGTAACTCCGTGGAAGTCAGTGCAGCTGAAACATTGATATCCCCTGTTCAGTCCTGTCTGTAAAAGTTGAGAGGAGTTGTTCTGTTTTCTGCCAGGTTGATGAAAAAGACATTTTTGTGGTTGGCCACAAGTGGTCTTTGAGTGATAGCCATTCCACAGTGAGGGACATCATGCTGACTTCTTCATTTTCCTTATGAGGTAAATAAAGTACAGGGACATCAGTGTTCCCTGGCCTTACTACTGAAGAGCTGAATCCCCTAGTTACAACTGTGCAGTTGGATTTTCAAACAAAAAGCCAGACCCAGAGCTGCATCAGCAATGTGCACCCTTCACTGATCTGCTGCCTGAAGTTGCTGGTGGCCTGGAAGTCCTCAGGAAAGCTGCAGATTTGACATTTTTCTTAATGATTGATGTGCAGATAGTCCCACCAGGATCATGCACTTGTTGTACTGGTGATTAGTGATTACAGGCAGTCCCTGACCTGATGATGAGCAATCCAGGAGGGGCCAGGAATAGAGATGCTGCTAAAATATGTGGAGTTCCATGAATGAGAAGAGGGCAGAAGAACACAGAGTGCAAGAATGGTAGGTGATACATCTTTTGGCATCTATGCCATTTTGTTTGTTTACTTCCTAAGTTAGTTCCACAGTTGGGCAGAGAAAACATTCTGAGGTTTCTGCAAATCAGTGGTCAGAGGTGATTGATTTGATAAGAAACATCATCATTAACTTCACTGTAAGTCTAGCTGCAGATGTCCTTTCCCTTTGCAAAAGGTTTTGTTATACCCAGATTTCACGATGACCAGTGCAAACTCCCTGCCTGGCTCACTTCCAATCAAGGAGTGCTCTGTGCCACAAACTTGTGAGTTTCAGAGTTCACTTCTTGCTGGAATGTATCTGTAATTTTCTTTTTCTTATTTAAGTAAAATGTCTTTATTTGTATTTCTTCCCTCTAATTTGTTTGAGATACTCTTTCATACATTGTGTTAAACATCAGTCATCAAGTGCTCATAATATATTTTGAAACAAGTATGCAAAATTGCAGCATGATCCAGCACTGATTACAGAGCTATGGCACATGAATTAATAAGAAAATAAAAATAGCATAATTAATTTCCAGCTGCTTTTGGAGAAACAGAGGTGTTTATAGAGGGAAATTTGGTGTCTGCAAAATGAGAAAACTGGTAACAAATATATATCAATGCAAGTAGCTATTCACAACTTGCTTCCTCTGTTCTATTGATTAAAAATGGGTTCCAGGGCTGAAAGAAGCAGCAGCAGCTCTGGTGCCATTCCTTTAAAACTATCAGACTAAGTGAAGAGCAGAAGTGTCAGAGCAAGGAGAGAAAGTTTTCAAGTTCTCAGTGTAGAAAACCTTAAATAAGGGGAAGTAAATTATAGATAGCTAAGCAAATGGTTGCTTGCATGTGTCCATTTCCCATTAATAGAGAGAATTGCCTTTGTGTGTGAGAAGAAAATTACCTTTTAAGTGTGTGCCTTGCTAGTAAATCAGTTCTTTTCCCTGCATCTCCTATGTCTCACCTCAGTGTTGTGTACCAAAACAGGCTCACAGTGACCCAGGCACAGCCTTACACAGCAAGTGCTCTCCACAGCCCAGCCCATCTGTGTTCCTTGGGTGAGCTCTGCAAGGGATCTGGATGCCCAGCTCTAGGTTTGGAAGCCTCTGCTTAGTTTGCTGCTGCTTGGGGCAGGCCAAGGTGGGAGCTCTGAGGAAAGCTTTGGATTTACCTGCCTGCCAAGTCCTCCTGGATGCAGTCCTGCCCTCCTGTGAGACACCTCTGGAGGAAATGGATGATTTATTTCTCTAGTGAAGTGGGCTGTCCTGCATCTCCATGTGGAGTTTGTGTTTCCCTGTGGCTGCATTGAGCAAGAGGATGCTGGAGCCCAGGGAGAGAAGCACCAGAGAAAAGGGGCGAGGCACTGTGGTTTGTCTGAGCATCATCCTGCTGCATTTTGTGCTGCTGCTCATCTAGTTTTCCTGCTTTCCTGGGTGGACCTGGAGGGTTAGAGATGAAGTTTACTGTTATTCTTTGCTTACAGAGACAGAAAGGAGGTGAAACAGTCATCACAGGCACCTTCATGCAGTCAGTCACACGAGAGGACACAGTTCAGGCCTTCAGTGAGGACAGGATGTGTTCCATTATTCAGGGATCTTGGTCAGGAGGAGAAAAAAGATCTCTGAGTGGGGTTGGTGTTTTGTGGAGCTCTACCAGGCTTTGCAGAGGCTGAGCAGGGCTGAAGGGGAGAGAGTGGGGACAGGCCAGTGAAAGCAGGGAGGGTTTTGCAGCTTGTGCTCCTTGTGAGCCTCTCTGTACAACTGGAATATCTGCCTTGATATTTCAGTCAGTTTTCAGCTTTCAATCAGTTCAATAGGTGTAACTGGAATATCTCCCTTGATATTCCAGTGACATCTATGGAACTGATTGAAAGCATGATTTTGGTCAGTCACCACTTGGTGTAAACAGGTGCTTTTCATCTCTTTTCACTTTGGTGTTTTTGTGTTTTTCTCAGAAGCAATCTATTGGCAGATGACAGTTAAAAGACATTGTTAAGTACAGCCTTTACACTAAATTTGGCACTACTTTAGTTGGTTCAGAGGATGCAGTGTGTGCTGGCACACCTAAGTGATTACATGGCTTAAGTACATTTATTTAGATTGCAACCATTAAAGTTTTGATTCAGGGCATGACAAATTACTCATTTTAAAACGTGTAGCCTTTAAATATATCCTGTTTAATACAGCCACACTCATATATGAACACACACATACACATGAGTTAATGCAAATAGTTTGCACTTAAAATATAAGTAAAATATCATCCCTAATAAGGTAACCAATTCTGCTGTAACTGAACACAAGCTTTTACAACCAGTAGAACTCCAACTTCTCTGCATTTGATATAAATAAAGTTTAATATAAATCAAGTTACATAATATTACAGTAGAATTGAACACTGGATTGTCATAATTTAAAGGTAAATTACAATGAGGTATTTTTTTATATTATTGATGCTATAAGTATTGTAATCTGATTTAAATTGAGATCTGATTTCCTTGTTCAGAAAGGATTCCTTTGTATGGCTGTTTCTGGTAAGCTGAATGTATTTTCTCACACTAACTCAGTCTGAATTGTCCAAATAACAGCTGCCTTGGGTAGCATCTTCTGCCATTAACAAAAGCAGAGTAGCTCACTAGGTGATACTGTGCTCATATTAAATTTTTTTTTTTGTGGGAGTTAGGCCCCTCTAGTTTCTAGTGGAGAAAGATCAACAGATGCCTGTCTGTTTACACAGATATACTTAACATTCAAACAAAATCAAAGTTGTTATTTTGAAATTGCTGTTGCAGTCTAGACTGTGGTATAAGACTGACTTTAATAGTCAAGGGGAAACTTTATCATTTTCAGCAATTAATCTAGCACTGCTACTGTCCAGAAACCAAGGTTGTTACTAGATGCTGAATGTATTACTAATCTATTAGAAGAAGAAAGTAAGGAGAGAAAAAAAAAACAAAACCACAAGTATGTCATAACTCTGTGGGCTAACACAGGTAAAGAATTCTAACCCTCACCCTGCCAAAATATTAATAGCATCTGGGCAGTCAGAGAGCTTGATAACATGTATTGACTTTGCAGCTCCACAGCTTTTCTGCAGCAGGGAAACTATGTGTGAGCATCTGTGGCTATTAAAAAATGAAGATTTAGACTTCAGGTAGTAGAAGGCTGGTGCTCAGCAGTGTCCAGTGTGCCTGTGGCCTGGTGGCACACTGCTCATCTATTGCCATTTTGCCCCTGCCCCTACAGAAGGAGTTGCACACTTGGAGTGTTTCTAAGTCCTTCTCTCCACAGGTTTTGTGATCCTATCTTTTCCCTGGTTTGTTTTATTTTTGTATCAATGTATACACTATTCCAAGTCTCAACAGCTCTTGTGGCCTTGCAGAACTACATCTAAAAAGGTAAGATTAGAAAGCTGAACAGAAATCAGAAGAATGTCAAAGCAAAGGTCAAAATGCTATTGTAGGGTACAGATGTTTGAAACAGTCCTTTTGTAAAAAGAAGAGAAAAAGAAAACCTTCCTTGAGAAACTGAACTGGGACAATTCCTGAGCATCACCTACTCTTTTGCTTAAGAAGGAAACAAGCCAAAGTAAGCTGAATCACTGATCCTGAAAGGGTCGTCATTTTAGTTTTCATGTACATTTGGTACAAGATCAGGAAGAAAAAAAGTAGTAGTTGCATATTTAGGCACTTCTTTTGATGAAAGTTGTTTATTGCCCAAGCATTGGTGTTTTATGAAGCTGCCTTAAAACAATTAGCTCTTGTTTAGCATAAGTGTTTCAACAGAATGCTTTACTAATGCAGCCCATTTTACAGTTACTGCATTTCCATAGGACTGAACTACTCGTGTTCTAACTTGCTTTTCCTCCCCCTTAGACATAGGAAATGTTGAGGCTTTCTTCCCCTTCAGAAAACAAGTATTTGAGCCAAGTTTTTCTTGGGAGAAGTGGTATCTTTGAGGGTGTTCTGTCTGAGATGTCTCAGAGGAACCTGTTACTCAGCAAGTGTGCAACAGTGTTTTCCTGCTGGGTTACTAGCAGGCTACTGGACTGGCTGAAAAACCTGGATCTCAAATTCCCTTAGGTTTGAATTCAGAGTTGGTATGAGTTTGTGCAGTTGCAGTGAGGCTGGTGAACAGAGTCTGAGCTGTAAGAAAACCTTAATGAATCTCATTGAAAGTCCTTTAAAGATCATCTGTGCTTTACTGGTACAGTAATAGTGGTGATTGGTGTGAGTTTTCCTGTTGTGAAAGTGTGAGCATGGATGCAGTAACCCTAGAAAAAAGATCCCGTGTGCCACTGCAGCTTTTTCAGCTACAGAGACCAAAACCATCAGTAAAATCCCTGTCACAAGGATGTGCTTGCATTTCTGGAAATTTTATTTTATTTTATTTTATTTTATTTTATTTTATTTTATTTTATTTTATTTTATTTTATTTTATTTTTTATATT
>JANHGL010021665.1:7508-18448 GCA_024611195.1 Ceyx melanurus
ATAAAAGTTCACCCACTGCTATTTAATATGCAAAACCAAGTCAGTTGCTGCAGACAGCCCTAGGCAAATTGAAGCATTTATTTGAAATAGGCAATATGATAACAAAGGTTATATTTACCTCACATGACTGCTCTCTGTCATCTGTCTCACTGGTTGCCCTCCAGAAGTGATGTAGGGCACTATCCTAAATCCTAAAATTCTCATCAGAAGTAACTTCTACAGTGAGTGGCTGCAGATGACACATTGTCAGCAAAGGTTCTGCTGTCTCCAAACACAGACATCATAGAATCATAGAATTATAATGGTTGGAAAGGACCTCTGGGATCATAAAGTCAAACCTTCATTTTAACATTTCTCTAACCACTAGACCACAGACAGCCTCAAGTGCTAGGTCTACTCATTTTTTAAACACCTCCAGTCATGATAACTCCACCATCTCCTTGGGCAGCCTGTTCTACTGCCTGACCACTCTCTCAGTAAATAATTTCTTCCTAATATCCAGCCTAAACCTCCCCTGATGCAACTTCAGGCAATTTCCTCTTGTTCTAGCATTAATAAATTGGGAGAAGACACTGACACCAGCCTCACTACAACCTCTTTTTAGGGAACTGTAGAGAGAAATGAGGTCTCTTCTCAGTCTCCTCCAGGCTAAACAACCTCAGTTCCCTCAGTCTCTCTTCATAAGACATGCTTTCCAGACCAGCTCTATCGCCCTTCTCTGGAACTGCTCCAGAAACAAAATGTCCTTCTTGTGCTGTGGTGCCTAAAACTGGGCATAGTACTCAAGGTGAAGTCTCACAGTTGCTGAGTACAGGGGCACAATCATCTCCCTGCTCCTGCTAGTCACACTGTTTCTGATACAGGCCAGAAGGTCATTCACTTTCTTGGCCACTTGGGCACACTGCTGGCTCATGTTCATGTGGGTGTCCACCAGCGCCCCCAGATTCTTTTCCAACAGGCAGCTTTCCAGCCACTCCTTCCCAAGTCTGTAGCATTGCCTGGGGTTGTTGTGACTGAAGTACATGATCTACTAGGTGCCAGAAAATCCTAAGAGAAAAAAGAAAAATGCACATTTCAGGTTAGCTGAATACAACCTTTACCTCAAAGAAAACAAAGATTTTTAGTCTTGCACAAATTTTGGTACCTTCTTAAATTCTGTATTCTTCTACATAAGGTATCTATTTTTCAGAGTGCTATGATCCCAGGGGTAGAAGGAAGATGTAGACCTAGGCAGAGACTTGGGCGCAGCACTGAATCAACTTTGAAAAAGTGACAAACATCATGTTGCAGCACAGTTTTGTTTTTATTAAAAAAAAAAATAATTTCTTGAAGCTTTTGTAGATTTTTTTGTCAGTTTTAGAAACTGAGCTACAGATTACATTTGACTATACTACTATAGTAGTATATAGATTTTCTGCTGCTTCAGTAATAGCTGATAATTTCCTGTCCAGGGTCGTTCAGCTGATGTGGACATGATCCCTTAGGACTCAGCATTACTGTTGTTCATGTTGAACCAACAGTGGCCATTTCCTCTAGAAAAGGCTAGTGCTGTTACCAGGAAAGCAGGACAAGTGCACTGTTTCAGGTAGCTTGTAATTGCTGCCACTTTCAAATCCAAATGTGTAACTTGGCTTTATATCTTTGGTCTGAAGATGTAACCATAAACATAACATTGTAGTTTTGGACAGACAGAGTAAAAGAAAGGGAACCTGCTTGCAAGCTCTAATGAACAACTTTCATACAAAACACTTTTATATAATAGCTGCTGCTGCTGCTGTACATGTGGGAAATCCTGGGGTTTGAGTTTTGACTCTATTGTAAGCTAATTTTCCAATCCTATATTAAAATATAAAAATTGCTTTTGGCTTTTCAGACCTTGGAGTCATGGAAGAGAGAGGATGGTGCATTTTCATCCCCAAGTCTCAGGTAAATGAAGTTCTGGTTCACCCGCTAGCAGAATGTAAACGTTATAGTGGGGTTACATTAAATAAAATCAGCTGTTCTAATGAAACCACCATCAGCTCAACAGAACGTAATAGCACTTGAGTATTGGACTTTTTTTGGCTTTTCTTCATGTTAAGCTCTGTAGCAAGTAATTACCCACATCATTACTGAAACCAGTTTCAAGGCATCACTTCAGGAGGATAAAACAACTTTTTCAAGTTATTCCTTTACAGAAATGAGCAAATGGATTCTTTCCAGGCAGAAACATGGCTTATCAGATGAATTAGTGAAATAATTTTGTAGATGGTATAATAGTAGTACAATTACTTATTTTTATTTTACTTTTTGGAATATTTTTTTTTAATACAAAGTATGGGTTGTAAATTCTGTCAATAATCTCAGCTTTCTGTTATCTGATATACTATTCGATATACTGTCATAGTCATCATTGTTAAGCATCTTTTACCATCCATGTTTTATATGTTTACTCCTATTATTTTGCAGCTATTGTAGAACCTCAACAGATCCTCATGTTCTTCCTTTACCCTGCTGAAAATACCTCTTTATTCCTGACTTCTGTATCTTTCTCCAAATATATGAATGGGAAAGAAAAGTGCAAATGGTTATAGAATAAGTTAAATATGCTAAATAAATTATAAAGAAAAATTAAAACCTTCTAGTATGCAGTATAATGTATATTTTATTATTTTCCCCTTACAAAGTTAAAAAATACATAACCTCTTGATGTATGTATATTTCCTTGAGGAAGGAGCTCTGTAGCTCTGAGGCAGGATAAGTAGCATGTGATGTGGCAGCTGTAAGGTAACAACATGTTTTCCCATAAAAAGCAGAGTAAATGGCCACATAAATTCCATATAAACTGTCAGCATGTCAGCTATGCTAACACTGGGTAAGCTACTGCCCTGGAGCCTCACTAACTTAAGCACCACCATTTTTCAAACAATACACTTCAAGAACTTGTACAGCTTCTTCTGGAAGCAATGTTCAGACCACCCTTCTTCTTGGCATTTCAGCTACCTTTATTCTTGTGCAAGGTCTGAGGAGGGGTGAAGTCCAGTGGTTGTTTTCTGTAGGTGATGTTTTTCCTGGATCTGAAAGCAGGAGGGCTACATTAGAGCTGGGAATGTTACCATGTTTTCTGTTAGATTATGCCAGTCTGGTATTCATCTCATCTAGCTTCATATATCTACTCAGCAGACCTCTACATCTGAGCAAGTAACCCCAGGCTTTGCAATCACTCATGGCAGTTAACTGGGGTGCTGAATACTTTTAGGGAGCAATTCATCTGATCTACTTTAACTGTGTACTTTAGCTGACATGCATCACACCTTGAAAGAGCCTAGGGAATTTAACAGACATCAACACCTACGTTATGAATGTAAGAAGACATAAATCAACTTCTAGATATATTTAACCCTCAAAAATAATCATTTTTCTAAGTTACTTAAAAAAAACCCAACCAAAACCAAATAAAAATCTGACTACTTCTCTGGCTTTATATATTATAAGTTGAGCAACCTCATAAACTTGGGCCACCCCAGGAACCCATAACAAACACGTCACCTCATCTTGTTTTAGAAATAGGAAATCTGAAGGCAGCTTGTGTCTTCAAGTATAGAGAGAACTGTGATTTTGAAAAGCTGGATCATTCACAGGCAATTTATATACTAAATACCATACATGGTGGACAGGTCAGGAATAAGGCACAGCCTTACATAAGGTGTAACCTTGCTAGGCCAAAAATTTGTGATTGTGTTTTATTAAGTCCATTTTCTTTACTACCTGTTTCAAAAACCACTTCTTGAAGTAGCAGGGTACACTGAGATGTTAACATATTACAATTAAAATAGTTTAATATTCAGAAGTATTTTTCAAATTAAATGTAACTTTATAGGGCTAAAGAAAGATGATAGGAAGAGTTATTTTCTCAAA
The DNA here is from genome assembly GCA_024611195.1 of Ceyx melanurus. NCBI lineage: Eukaryota > Metazoa > Chordata > Aves > Coraciiformes > Alcedinidae > Ceyx > Ceyx melanurus. The sequence goes on from JANHGL010021665.1 coordinate 11,406, forward strand.
GTTGAAAAATACTTTTTTCTTCATATTTTTCAAATGTATTTCAGGACAGGAAAACCATTACCCAGAAAACTTATTGTGTAACACTGAGGAATGTTTACTGTCCACCTAAGGTTGATTCCTGCGTTCTGGGGTATGTCAGCGGTCATGAAAGACAAGGAATGTCAGTTTGAGGCAGTAAAAATATTTATAGCAACAAAGGCATGAAACTCTTCCATAGTCACCCTTCCTCTTCAAGGTCAAGCGTTCTGTGTTGACCTCTTGAAACATGCACACAACTAAATTATACAGGCATATCATTGTTATCATAAATACATTATGTACTCCTATTTTCATAGTTAATGTAAGAGGGTCAGAGAAAATTTTTACTTAAATAAGGCGGGTCAGTAACCTGAAAAGGTTGAAGAACAGTGCTTTAGATAGATGGGCAAGGAAAGTCTTTATGACCTGATTTCCATGAACTTTAGATGAGTTTCAGGTTCTGAGGAGGTGTTATAGTTTATGGCAGAAAAGAAGATAATCAAGAGATGTTTCCTCAGTTTCTATCAACAAGCTACTCATCATATCTGCATGTCATTTTTTCTGTGTGAGAGAAATGTTCAAAACTAACATATTTTTCATTTGGATTCTTCAAGAAGACATAGTGAGTTACTAACTAAAGGAGCAACATCTTTGGAAGTTTTAACAAAATTACATTTGATGTCTTGAGTGAGAAGGATTTTTCTGAAATCATTTAGCCCATATGGAGAGCAAAGTAGCTGGTCTGTCTCTGAGCCAAGTACATTCTTCTTGTTACTCCTGTGTCCCCTGCACAACAGTTCTGGTCTTTGATGGGGGTTTCAGGCAGTCTTGCAATGAAATTAATTGAAAAGAAGGAAGAGGAACACAAATAATCACTTTAAATGCCCAGAATTCTAATATATCCAGATAGAGCAATTTGCCCATAATCTAAAATATGTCTACATTACACATCCACCTTGATTAAAAAAAAAAAACCACAAAAAACTAAACAAAAGAAAACCACATTAAAAAAAAATTACTTATATTTAAATACAAAGACAATTGTATCGTTGTGGTTCATGGGTTTTCTTTGTTTTTGTTTTTCATTTAAATCCTCTTAGATGCCTACATGCACACTGACATTAAAATTCTCACATCTCTTGTTAGCTTGTTTCACATTATCAGGGCACAAATGAGTAGGAAAAGGGTGGTGTTTATTGACTCCAAGTAATAACTTCGGAGTTAAGCAATACTTTTACTAAAAAAAACATCTTACAGATCCTCATTATCTTGTTGTGAGAAGCAAACCAAAACTATGTCCACAAAGTCATACTGTGGAAAGCAACAAAACAAAATGTGCTGGTTACATTTCATTATGTAATGTAATAATGTCACTGTTCTCCATCTGCACATCGAGCCATTGACCACCACCCTCTGGATGCAACCAACCACACAATTCCTGATCCACTCTACAGTCCTCACATCAAATCCATATGTCTCCAACTTGGCAAGTAGGATGTTGTGGGGGACTGTGTCAAAAGCCTTGCAGAAGTCCAGATAGATCACATCAACAGGTCATCCTTTACCCAAGGGTGTAGTCATCTTATCATAGAAAGCCACGAGATTTGTCAGGCAGGACCTGCCCTTAATGAAGCCATGTTGGCTATCCTTCATCACCCCACTGTCTTCTATTTGTCCTGTTAGACCCTCTAGGATAATCTGCTCCATGATCATCTCAAGCACAGAGCTCAGGCTGTCAGGGAAATAGTTTTCAGGGTCTTCCTTTCTATTCTCTTTAAAAATGGGTGTAACATGTCCCTTCTTCTAGTCCCTAAGGATTTCACCTGACTGCCAAGACTTGTCAAATATTATGGCAAGTGGCTTGGCGACTACATCAGCCAATTCTTTCAGGACTCTGGGATGAATCTCATCAGGTTCCATGGACTTATGTATGTTCAGCTTCCTCAGGTGGTCACAAACCTGATATTCACATACAGTGGAGGGACTTCAGCATCCCAGTCCACACCTTGCAGTTTGACTTGGGGAGTGTTGGAAGAGACCTTGTCCATGAAGACTGAGGAAAAAAAACTGTTGAGAACCTCAGACTTCTCCCCATCCATTATTGCGAGCCCACCATTTTTACTCTTTGGGGGTGGTATGTTTTCTATGATCATCCTTTTTTATTGACATACCTGTAGAATCCCTTTTTGTTATTCTTTACATCCCTTGCCAAGTTCTGCTCCAACAATGCCTTGGCCCTCCTGACCTCATCCCTACATAACTGGGCAGCTTCTCTATACTCTTCCCAGGGTATTTGTCCCTGCTTCCACTGCTTGTGAAGCTCCCTCTTGCTTTTTAGTTTGACCAGTGGGTCTTGACTTAGCTGCGCTGGTCTCCTCTCTTTCTTGCTTGATTTCTTACACCTGGGGATCAAAATCTCTTGTAGTCGCTGAAGAGTGTCCTTAAAAATCTGCCAGCTCAGTTCTGCCCCCTTGTCTCTGAGGAGTGTTTCCCAAGATAGCCTATTAACTAACTCCTTGAAGAGCTGGAAGTTTCCTTTTCCAAAGTTCAAGGTCCTGACTGTGCTTTTTGGCTGAGCTCTGACTCTAAGTAGCATGAATTCTATCATTGTATGGTCACTGCCACCCAGGCTGCCTCCAGTCTTGAGGTCTCTAATGAGCTAATTTCCATTGGTAATTAATTACCAGATGAAGTATTGCTTCCCCTCCGGTGGGTGTGTCTACTTCCTGCCTCAAGAAGTTGTCATCAAGGCACTCCAGGAACCTCCTGGATTGTCTACTGCTGCCTGTATTACTTTTCCAGCAAATGTTGGGATGGTTGAAATCTCCCACCAGGACAAGAGCCTGCAAACTTCATACTTCCTGTAGTTGGAGTAGGAACACTTCATCAAGAGTTTCCTCATGATAGGGTGGCCTGTAGTAGGCTCCAACCACAAGGTTCCCCGTGTTGCCTTGATTTCTAATTCCTACCCATAAGCTTTCAGCTTGCTTGTGGTTATTCTCCAGGGATAACTCATCACAATCAATCCATTTCTTAACATATAAGGCAACTTCTCCATCCCTCTTTCCTCTTCTGTCCTTTCTGAATAACTTATATCCATGAACAGCCACACTCCAGTCATATGATTCATCCCACAGTGTTTCAGTGATGGCCTCTATGTCATAGTCTTCTAGTAGCATGGTGGCTTCCAACTCCTCTTGTTTGTTGCCCATGCTTTGTGCATTTGTTAAGGCATCTCAGTTGGGCCATTGCCCATATCATCTTTCTAGGGAAACACCCCTTTATTTCTGTCCCAGTTTGAGTGAAAACCGAGCAAAATCTATTCATTGATTTTACTTTTCAGCTCAGGTTTTCTAACTGGCTGCGCTTTCTGACGTTAGCAGTATGTTTTGCAGACAGTGTCTGCTTCTAGCAGTGATAACACCTCATGTTTAGAGTTACTACCAAGGATATCAAGGCCACTGGTAGAACTTGTGTATTGCACTGAGGGGTGCAATAGTGAAAGACTGCACCTTCGGGGAGGAGAGGACAGGACAGGTGACCCCAAACAGACCAACGGGGTATTCTATCCCATGGACGTCATATCCAGTATATAAAGCTTGGGGGTCCAGAGGGTCTCTCTCACTTCCTCTCACTCTCTTGCTTTGGCTCTCTTGCTTGCTCTATCGCTCTTGATCCTGAAAACCCGGTGCCAGAATCCAGCTCCTCCACAGCATCAGTGAGGGTAATTAGCATAAGGGGGGGTTGGGTTCGGTACTGGCTTTGTACATATGTGTATATATTTCATTATTATTTTCATTTTCATTAAATTGTTCTAGTTTCCGTTTCAAATCACTATGTCTCTCTTCCTTATTCCTTTCCTCTTCCCCTTTGGGGAGGGAGAGTTTAAAAGTGAGCGTCTATTATCGGTCTGGGCTGCCCTGACCCTAAACCATGACAATTTCATTAATGTGTTTCCCTGTTGCTTCCCTGCTAGCACCTACATCATCAGATGTATAACTGTTGGCAAGTGAATCGAGGTCTCTATGTGGTGTACTTATATTACATGTCATACTATAAACATCCTTCTCAGATTTGAACATGGATGCAACACCATACATAATTGATTTCTAGTGCATTGATCAGGATAACTCTTCCAGGTTTTCATTTGGGGGAGACAATGTTGATCTACAGACACTTGATTTCCATCTTCTCCATTTCCTCGATCTGTGTTTTTCTGTAATTTTCTATGCTTCTTTTGTCTAGGATTTTGACTTGCCTTTGCATGTCTGTGCAAGTCTTCCTTTCATTCTTCCTTAAGTCAAAACTCAAGAAGACACCTGTACCTTCTCTGTGGACTGTTGGCCATATAAGAGAGGTAGCAGCAACCTGAACAGTTAAACAACCAGGAAAGAAAAACAGCACCAAAGCCAATTAAAAACAATACATGAAGCTTAGATACCTGGAAGCAGGTGAGTTCTCCCAGAAACTTTGAATGGGTTCAAACTACAGAGAAGCTGTACATATTTTCTGTGCCATTTGAATTTTAATCTACAGGGAGCTAACCCCTTTAGATTAGATGCAAAATATAGTTCTTTCTGAGAAACCAACACACACACACACAAAGCCCTGAAGAACTGAACCGAGATCAAAACACTTCTTACTTTGAGATTCCTCTGGTGAACTTGAATCCTAGTCTTGAAGGTGAAATCCATCTTCTGAGTCCACAGAGCTTTCTGTTCCCCTGGAACTTCTTACAATGTCTATAAAGATTTCTGCTCTTAACCTTTCTTGTGTTATAAAAAGCACAGCCACATTCCTCATAACTATTTGATGTCTTATATAAAACCCTTTTAAAAAAATTCCCAAGATAGCATCAAAAGAAAAAGTTGCCCGCAGTTGTCTTTAAATGCCATGCTTATTTAATATTGACATGAATATAGAGTCACTGCTCTTTGAATCTTGGACTCCCAGGCTAGCAGTGGAGATGCACAACCTAAAATCTGCCAGTTGTTTAAATAATAATAAAAAAACCTGACTCCATAGGGAAAACGTGTCAAGAGTAAAAGGCAGGGAGGGTGAATTTTGGACACAGTTCAAAAACAATTGTAGGAAAGAAGCTTTTTTGGTTTTTTTTTTGGTTGGTTGGTTGGTTTTGGAGTTTTTTTGTGTGTTGTTGTTTTGGTTTTTGTTGTTGTTGTTGTTGTTTGTTTATTTGTTGGGTTTTTTTCCAACAGTCTCCTGACATGCTTTCTTCAGTCTTGCCACAAATTTGAAGTCTTTCCTCAAGAGAAATATATATGTGAGTATGTGTGTATACGTGTGAGTTTTGGTAGACCCAGAAATTTTAGACACAGACAAACCTGACATGCAGGGAAGGGGGGAGGTGTAGGACCTGCTTTGTTAAAAAATAAGCTATTTGAAATACTTTATCTTTGAAATATGTTATCTACCATTTCCTTTCAATTCTAACTTAATTTTATTTTGTTGCTCCCAACACACACATACCCACATGTACTCATATGTAGTCAATGTATAATGTGCATGTATAATCTAAGGAATAATTTATTTTGATTTGTTATAGTCAATGTATAATTATATGGCAGGTCTGATCTTCAAGATGAATCGTTTCTTCTTTTGTATATGATGAGTATGTCAAAACACATTAACATCCTACTGACAGCTGCAAAATGTAGAGACAATCAAAAGACCAGGCCAGAAGGGCAAGATAAAATAACTCTAATATCAATCAGGTGCTAGGTTCTCTCAATTCCCATTGACTTCAGTGGTGTCTAGGATCTTGCAGGAAGCACAGATTTTTTTTAATGTTTATCCTTCTCATAAATAAAGGAAACTTTATTTTGACACTCCACTGAAGTGGAAATGTATTTACTGCCTCATGAGTACGTACATTTCTGATAATAGTGATAAGCAACCTATTTGCCTGGTATTATATTTATCTTAAACAGTAGCTTAAGAGGCAGGCCATAAGGGGATTTTGCCGCCCCTCTCTCTTTTTGCCACCCCTCCCTCTTTTTAATAAATCATTCCCTTTTGTAGCCTATAGACCTATGATAGCATAAGCACTTCACAACTGCTATTTACAGATAGACCTGGAGGGCTAAATAAGGTCTGGAGTCAAATCATGTACTCCTCAAATGCATGAATCCTCAGAGAACGTGCCATCTAGTTAGGAATGATAATTGCATAAGATGTGACCATAGCATTAAAAAATCATCTTATTAGTTTGGTTTTTTTTTCTTCTTCTTTTTGGTATGTAATGAGGAAAAGAACTAAATATATTGATAAAAATCGGAAAGAAACAAAAGAAAGGAAAGTATGGGAACTGTGACAAGAAGAAAAAAAAGTAGAATTAGGATATAAACCTTTAGAGACAGAAATAGGAGAGAGAAGCAGAAAGAAAATAAATAAATGAAGTCCTGAAACATAGAGAAACAAGATTGTTGAAGTAAATTTCCCCCAGATAATGTCTTCTCAATGGATTTTTTTTTCTTGCTTGTTCACTTTTCAAGGATATGTCAATGAAACAACACTGGCCTTAAACCACCTCAGCCTGAGCTACTAATGTTCTTCACTGGGTGTTAAGTATGTTATGCAGATGGAGATACTGATGCCTTCATGTTGCTGTCAGATCAAATTGGTATTGACAAAGGTTAAATCCAAGGAAAATTAATTTCTGAGGCCACATCTCTATCAATGGAGAGAGGCAGGCTCCTCACTGGACTTGATTTAAATCTGCCTCCAGATTAAATGATCTGACACACAAACGGGAATAGTCTATATACACCTGTAAGACCCTCATGATACACGATAGTGTCATTTCTGGATGAGAACTTGTGTTTGTGTTGATAAAATTCATCTTTGAGAGAGAATTATTCCCATACAAGGAAGGGCAAAGGGGATCAAGCAAGCTGGCTAATATTCCAACGCCATTTCCTCCAGGTTCATGATCAGTGTATCCCAAAGTGCAGGAAATCTAGTAAGTCAATTAGGAGACCTGCATGGTTGAGCAAGGAACTCTTGCT
>JANHGL010021665.1:107520-118124 GCA_024611195.1 Ceyx melanurus
TCCCCTCCCCCTCCCTCTCCCTCCCCTCCTCCCGCCCCCTCTTCTCCTCCCCTCTCCTCTCCTCTCCTCTCCTCCCCCCCCCCCCCCCTCTCCTCTCCTCTCCTTCTCCTCTCCCCTCCCTCTCCCCTCCCTCTCCCTGTCTTATCCTCTGTCAAAATATTTTAAGTTAGAATTATTAAAAATGTACTCATAAATTATGTAAGAGGTTAGACCTCTGATGTTCAGGACTTCCTACCTAATGCCATCACACCAGCTTCAGCTTAAAAAAAAAAAAAAAAAAAGAAAAAAGAAAAGATATATTTTCTGCTCTTTTTGTATTTACATAAAAACTAAAACTTGCAATAACACACTTTATGTTTTGAATTTGTTTACTTTGTTTCATATCATATTTGAATCAACTCTCATTGACATTTTTTTATTTTGATGCACAATCAAGGGTGATCAACTTATTTTTTAAAGTGACGACAGATTTGTCATATAAATAAACAAATCCAAAAGTTGTTTTTAAAGAAAAAAAACCCAACACATTAAATATATTAAGATTTGACATGCTAGATTTTTAATTTGTACTTCCATACATGGATAAAAACACTAGGAAAGATAGGAATCAATTTATTGCCATTGCCATGTTTCACTCTTAAAACCAGTGTGTTGCAAAGGGAGTGAGTCCAGTTTCAAGAACTGCTCTGCTATTTCTTCAGGCAGACATGCTACTGCTCTTTTTTTGTGGAGACACTAAAACTTAAAAAACATGAGTGCTCAAACAATTATAGTTTGATATATCTTTAGAGGGGTAACTGAAGATGTTGAGCACAGGCAATAAATGCCCTTGTTTTCTTATTCATACATTTCCAGTCCCATTCTATGATTATCTGCAGAGACTCTCAAGCTGAACCTTATATCTGCTTCTGCTTTTTCCTTTGGAATAATTTTTCAGATGACAGTTTTCCAACTCTTGTCCTTCTCCTTGGTACCCTGCCTCAGTAGCCAGCCAGTGATCAGCAGCTGCTAGTGAAACTCTAGACCATACAATCATCAAGCTGCATTGCAAACTCAGAGTCAGAGATGGCATGCCAGAGCGCAAGAACAGCCAAGTGGCAAGGTGACAAATAATGTTGCCCCCACTGAAAAGGATAAATTAGCAGAGTCTGATTCTTCTGTTTCTGCCAATTTCCAGGGGTGAAGCCAAGTGACAGCAAGCTTGGCACATATCTATCAACAGGAACACATCTGCAACAGTGCCAAGCTTTAGAGCTATCATACTTGCCACTTCCTAGATGTTAAGACTTGCATAGAAATAAAGGCCAGTACCTGAATCACTGGACAAGTTCAGTGAAGAATCTAAAACCTGTGAAAAACCTATATTAAAATAAATGTAACTTATAAACCCATTATATACTGTCAGTATAAGGCTGCTGAGCACCCTTAAGTAAAGTAGAAGAAACTCAGGTCTAGATTTCATCCACCTGATTTTAGAACTAATTAAAAGAATTAAGAGACACTTGAAGAACTCTCTACATTTAGGACAGATAAGCATATCAGAAAGGTGTCGCATGCCACATGAAACATACTTTTTCTATGGTCCTCTTCCCATGTAAAGTTGGAGGGTACGGTTTCCTGTGGCTTTTCTGTCAGAAAACTCTGCTGATTACAAACCTAGTTCTAACAGGCAGTTTGTTACAGTGTTAACTGTGATCATTAACTCTCAAAGTAGTTGAGTAGCTAATTCCACTCACTTCTCGAGTCTAGTCCAAAGTCACCTAGAGATTCCATGGCATATCCACTAAATCACCAAGTTTGTACCTCTTTTTTTTTTTTTTTTTGGTCCAATCCCCAAATACATGCTTCCAGTGTGCTCCTCTTTTAAGTTACTAATGACATTTTGTCACTAATCATTGGCAGTTCAGACAGTTTTCTGTCCACATGTCTGGCCATACTTAATCAGTTTTTCTATAAGGATGTTATGTAAGAAGAGTGTCAAAAGCCTTAATAAAGTCAACATCCAGTTGTTGTGTCCAGTTTGTTTATATGTTCTTTAAAATCATCTTCCTCCATGGGGGTAAGCCTTCCTTGCTTCAGACTTTCCTCTGGTTTCAGGAGTCTGGAACTTCTGAAGGTATTTTAGCAGAAAAACTAAAGTGAAGAGACCATTAAATTATAAAATATATATATTATACCATGTCTCTCTTCATTACTTCACCTGCTATGTTCACAGGGGGTCCATGTTTTGTCTAGTCTTCCCTTTGCAATTGATGTACGTGCAACAGTCCTTGTGATGTTTTGTGGGTTTTTTTTGTCCATTAAAAGATTAAATTCCAGATTAACTTCCCTTTCCAAACCCTATCCCTGCACACTCATTTCTCCTGTGGGTCTTGACCTTGCTTCCTGTTTCTACACTTTCTTTTTATGCTTATGGGTTTTTTTCAGGAGCTCCTTGTTCATCCACATGGGTTTCCTGCCACCTTTGCATAATTTTGTACTAGCTGGGATGAAGCATTCTTAAGCCTGAAGGGGAAGATGTTTGAAAACCTGTTATCTCTCTTGGGACCCTCTTCTCTCTAGGGCCATATCACACAGGATTCTTAGAAGTATATCTCTAAAAAGTCTAAAGTCTGCCATCCTGGAGTCCAGGGCTTATTATTTGTCTTATTAGCTCCTCTCAGGATGCTGACAGCTATGATTGTCATAACCTTCAAATACTCTATACATTTTTCCTTGTTCATATACATGACATCCAGCAGATCATCTCCCATTATCAGCTCCTCAGTTACCTGTGTCATCAGTGCACAATAATAATTTCACAGATTGCTTGTGTCCTGTTTTACTGACCCTCCAGGAGGTACTGAGGTGGTTGGAATGCCCATGATTATAATTTCCTGCAAACATGAAGATTTTTTTTAGCTAAAGAAGGCCTCATCTTCCTCCTGACCAGGAAGTCTATAGCAGGCATGCATATCACTTGTGTTGGTTTGCTTGCCAATTATTACTTACACAATCTAATATATATCATTATCTGTTCCTAGACAATGTTTCAATCATTCCTACTGACCTTTAAATCAAGGGCAACACCCCTTCCTCACTATCCCAGCCTGTCCTTCCTGAAGAGCTCGTGTCCATTCATTACACCAGTCCAGGTAGGTGAGTTCTCCCACCATGTCTTGATCCCAATGAGACTTCAACTCTTCAACAGCATGCATGCCTCTAATTCTTCCTGCTTGTTCCCTATGCTACCTGCTCTATTGTGCAGACATTACAGAGATGCACATCAGACATGCTGGTTTTCCAGAAAAGTTTGTGGTATTTCCCCATAATGCTACCTTCCTGGCATTTCCTTGCTTGTGTGAATACTGTTGAGGTATGTTGCATATAGCATTTTTTTGTTCATTAGGAGATGTCCTGTATAAATCATCCTGAACATTTTCTTTACCAAGACTACTTCACTTTAATCGCAGTTATCATCCTCTCTTGTCACATCTCCTTAACATGTCCATCATGTACATCTCCTTCCAAGCTCCATGGAAATCAGAATGAATGTATGAAAGCCTCTAAGAGATTATAAATAAAAAAGCCAAGTTGTTTAGCAGTCATAATTATTCAGAAGCTGGGTTAATTGGGTTAATGTTCTCAATGAAAGCAAATGCTCTTTCTTGAAGATGTGACATCTTCCTATCAGCCACTACTCCCTCGCAACACTCTCTATGGACTGGAATAGAAATTTAGCTGCCCTTCCATTTACCTGTTAAATGTCTGGCATTTTCCTCTGCTGAACTCCCTACCTGCTGTGTGCCTGGTGTTGTTTCCTGCTGTCTAGTCCACCTGTCCACTTTATCCTTTTATTTCCTCCTTAAATGTTAACATGGCACAGATGGGCTCTTACTGCCTGTGACTTTATAATGGAGTTGTTGAATGTTAATGATAGTTTGGAATTTAAAAAGAGGTGGACAGACACTAAAATACCAAAGAAAATAAAGATATGCATCCAATGTATCCATCTGTATGCAACACAATGAAATAGCTCACTAGAATATTTACTGTTACAATATAGAAAAGTTAAGAGTCCTCAGCCAACACAAAGGGTTCACTGTAGACAATGAAAAATATTGCAAATTACTACTTTTTCATATCTGAGAGTGAATATAATTTTGCCATGCACACAAATTCATAGCTTAAAAATGGATGTGAAAACTAAAGATTCTTCAAGGGTAAAAGAACTCTGTTCTTTTGCTTTGAAGTCCCTAATCCATCTTAGAAGGGAAATAGCCAAGGTATTTACAATCAATTGTTCCCAGATTTTTGCTTCTTTGGAGGGCCCTGTCATTTTCATGTTATACTCCATTCAGAAAGCAGATGCAGCTGCTGGCATACTCACAGCTGCCTCATCTCTCTTGATGTGTCCCTGTTCTTGCTTAATAAAAAACTTCCGTCTGCTTCAGCACCACCTCTTGTCTCCTTTTCTCTCCTCATCTGAAACTGCCGTATGCCAAAGGGGGCCAAGAGACATCCACAAGGATATTTTAGGCAGTTGAATGGCTGTAGTTACTCTAGTTCACAACCATAAGATCCCTGTGAGACAGTGCAGCTGCTACCCTGAATAAGCTGCCACTGGAAGGTCAGTTCTACCCTCCAACCTTTAACAATCCAGAAAATTAAAGGTCTGAAAAAATTACTTGTCTCATTATGCTGAAGTGGTTGAGGAGTTTCACTTCACAGTTTTGTACCAAGACATAATTGAATGTGTCAAAGCAGACTATCATTCCAGATTTGTTCATAATACTGTATATTTATCTTGATTTTCTTGAACAGAATCCTTAGCACCTTGGCATGGCCAATATACCTGCATCTTCATCTCACCCAATGCTCTGATGGTCCTGATGGAGGAAACTGGAACGTGACTGCCTCTACTTTTGTGTTTGGGAGTCAGAGAAGAAAGGAGAATGTAGTATTGCCAATACAAAACATTAGACTGGAGTGAATTTAAAATCAAGTTATTTGTAAATAAAATCAATACATTCCATTTATTTGTTAGCTTATCTCTGAGATGTGACAATTGGCTTTTCACATATATTTCTGGCTTCTGTAACATCTAAAAGCAATTCTCCCTTCCTCCCTCCCTCCCCTTCTTCCTGTCTCTTACCACTTCCCGTTCTCTTTGAAAATTTAAGAATGAGGACAGCCCAGAAATATGGTGCTAATCTGCAGATTTCGGGAATTCACCAATGTCCTGTTTTGGTCTAGTACAATATTTATTTGTTTTTATTTGTTTATGTACAAAATGTGTACTGTAAAGACAGCTTTTATAGAAGTATTGTAGAAAGTCATAAATCCAATAAAGAAATGTGGTTCAAATATAAAAGCAGAGGGCAAAAAATAATATCTGAAATTAACATTTCAGTTCCCTTTAATCAGCTATGTCTTTAATCCCTACTAAGAAATACACTATTTCACACCGTAAAACTATTTTTACCCACTTTGTTTCTACCAGGAATTTATTTGCAACTTCAGAACTCAGAGAACTACTATATATGTTTTAATTTGAAGCTGAAAATTAATTTTACTAAATCCAGTTTTATGTTGTCTATTGTTTTATATTCTTTAAATTCCGTTCTCATATTTATCAACATTTATTATTGGATTTATAGACTGAAATAATATAATCATATTCCCATCTCAGTCTTCACATGGTTAAGACAAATCCTTTTAATTTAAAACTGACTTTTTTCTTTTTTTTTTTTTTAGTCAACCTATTTCTTGTGATGTTTCTGAACTTTTATTGAAAAAAACTGACTAGCATAGGATGCCAACATCCAAATAAAACTACTCAAGCACACAGTACTTAAAATCCTTTGCCTGACAAATAGGATCTTAAGGTTACATTAATCTCTTTCACAGATGCATCACCCTAGTTATTCGTAGATATTTTATGGTCTGCTTATGTATTAAATCTTCCCCTTTTTCTGTCATTTCTAATTGATAGCCTCCCATCTTATAGAACAATTATTATTTCTAATCCCAAAATACATTTTGTGGACCTGAAATTCACAGTACTTTTCGTTTAGTTCTCAGTATGACTTGTTTTTAGCACAGTCTTTCTTTCATGTTGATGGTGCCTCAAATTTTCCTTCATCAGGAACACTGAGGAACATTCATCTCGTTTAACTTGAGTCATTCAAAATCAAAAGTGTATTCTTAGCCACTCTTCCTATCAAGCATGAGTTTTAAGTTATTTTAAAGGGCATATATGCAGTATACACAACAAGTGTATATATTTACTGCAAGTCCTATATCTTGGGAGTGAAGATGACCACACAAACCTAAATAGCTCTGCTCATCAGCACTTCATAAACTGTGAGGGAGAAGCCTAAGCAATTACACAAAATTTGCAGAGGACTTCTGAATGTTTAAATTTAGGTGAACTGAATTTTACCTTCCACTATTAAATTCACACTTTTGAGGTAAAAATCCCACCTATAAATGTTCTTAGGCAAGAGACTTATCCATGAGAGATAGATTAAATATTAATTCACTTCCTACACAATTTCCCATTGCCTTCCTTTATGGTAGTTGCTTTTCCATTGAAGACTATACTCGTTTAAATATCTGTTAGAATTCTTCTGTGTCATTTAGCTGAAAACTCAATTACTTAAATTAGTTTTACCTGGAGAAATATGTAATAACCATGCAATACAGAGAACAATTTTAATTTAATTGTTTCTACAGATTAGGCTTTTTCTGTTTTGTTTTTTTTTCAGTAATTAACTCAATTACTTTTATGTTTAATTTCTTTAAACATTTGTGCAATCCTAATCCTAATTTGATGCTTTTACTGACTTATTTTTCACTACTCATACAGACAAGATATAAGACCTAGTCAGCATCTAGAATTGTGGAAGTTCACTTTCTATCAGGTGCTGCAAATCTTCCTGGTTATGATAATGAATTTGGTTCAAAAAATACTGGTTCTTGCAAAGAGCAATTCCACTGAATAATTCATTCAGGTGGCTTGCAGGTGAATTCATCTCACCTGACTTAAGGCACTTACCTGATGTGTCTGAGAAGTGATTATTACTCCATATTCATGAAGAAAAAGCTAGGCAACTCTACAATAATTCAGACCACTTTAGACTTTAATTACTTACTTGAGTACTTACAGGACTTGTCTAGCATCATTAAGTTTAGGCATAGCCTAGACTGATTTGACTTGTAACTTCAGTGCCACTGTTCAGTTTGTAAAGTTTTCTAAGGCGAACAGAGGCTTGTAGAGTGCTGAAAATTGTATTTTATACAATTAGTAGTGCTATTAGAGTAATGTGGGTACAAACATACTCTACCTATCTAGAGTATATCCTTTATGCTGCAAAATGCATATCTGCATATCTCATGCCCCATATCATTAACTATAGAGGTTTGGGAAAAGATTTTCACAGGGGAAATTCTGACTATATCTATGTAAGGGTTATTGTACCTTTCTCTGAAACATCTGGCATTGGCCAATATTAGCAACAGAAGACTGGACTAGATGGACTGCAGGTCTGATCTGGTGTGGCAGTTCCTATGTTCCTGTGTTCTTCCTCCAACTGATGCAAGGGCAAAACTGTCAGGTATAATGAGGAAATCTTTATTCAGGTCCCTGGGTAAGACTGTAGAGTTGGCAATTAAAAAATAATCTTTTCAAAAACTCAGATAATTTTGTCTCTTTTAGTGATAAAATATACATTAACTATACTGAAATTTTCCCAACTGTTTCCCTATTTGTAACTGAGTAATATTACCACAGATAGATGAAGAGGACATTTCCAGACGACATATGGATACTATTATTCTACATTAGTTTTAGTATTGTCATGCAGTCATGGATAGACTTCATAATCCATGTGTTATATTTGTATAAGAAAAAGCCTTTTTTATCTCTAAAAGATTACATCTAAATTAACTTCCACTAGTTTTAAATCCTAACTGTAATTGCTAAATGAAGTCCCTAGTTGTCCTGGAATCACTGTTACTGATGCAGAAAAATAAGGACTTCCAGATGAAGTTTCCAGTATGAACACCACACCACACATACCCACAATGATACATTTCTCTCTTTGACAGCAAAGGTAACCCTTTATGACTACAACCAAAAGGTAAAGTACCTTTTCTAAGTGAATGCCTCTAAAAAAGATTTGTTTCATAATCTAAACACAAATAAAGACACAAAACCTTACATCAGAAGACAAAGTAATACAAAGAATCAGCACAAAAACATTGTTCATCATTTGGCTGCACAACTATTCTGCAATTTTTACTTTTCAGAAGTGCAGCATAGTTTTAAGAATACTGTGAACATTTCTCCCCACCCTTTGGGGTGGTGCTTGTAGTTACTTAAACACAAATTAAAGAAGAATGGAAGATGAAAATGTGACATTTTGTGTCTAGAAAAGATTATTATTATATGCCTAATTATAGGTATTTATTACTTTTTGAGATGTCCTAGAGCACCTGTTGATGTTCCCAAAGGTGAAATGCTCCTGCAGCTGCTTTGTCATATCCACCATTCCCATGGTTATGTATCAGAAACCTTGGATCATGAATTTGCCAACTCTTACTGAGGTTCTTGTAGTTTCAATTTTCACTTTTCACAATCTCCTATCAAAGCTATGTCCTGCAATTTTAGTGAACTCATTACCAATTAAAGGTTAGATGAAGGTATGTGCACTTTGACACTTAATGGGTTTATTTAATTGGAGCATACAGTCATCCTAGCTTCCCAATGCATTCAGTGGAGAGAAAAAAGGCACCTGCAGATGCTGTGTCAGATCTAAAATAAGCTGAATTGTCTTTTAGAGGTGCTTATTTCTTCCTTCCATTGACAGCAGAAAGAACACAGCTGAACAGGAGCCTAAATTTAGTGCTCCCAGGAAGCGAATGGGATATTAGAAAGGATAAATCTGGCTATAACAGTTGGATCGTAAGGTCAAGTGCTAAAACTCATCACCCTGAAGGAAACAGTGAAATGGAATTACACTTCTTCAGTACATTGTTCCCTCTTCCTCTCACCTTCCTCTGCAAGATTCTGTGTCTGACCACTTTTTTGTACCTTAGTTTCCTGTCTTAGCTATTTGCAACCCTAACAGATATTGCTGAAAAGAAGTAAAGTTTAGCAGTCATAGTCCAACACCTCTCATTGGATTTTAAATATCAAAGCTGGAATGCTGTACAGGATGAGCAAGGGTCTGTGATACACAGGGAAAAAAAAAAAAAAAAAGAAAGCAAGCTTTAGTGGCAGCAGTGAAATAGATTATTCATACAAAGTCTAAACTGTGGTTTTTGAAATAGACAATAAAACCACCATAGTAATCCAGACCAAACGGAACTGAATTCGAAATAACAATGTAGTCATATAGCCTTGGGTTCTGTCCAGACAGAAAGGAAGCTCAGAATGACGTAATGTTCAGTGAATATCACTGTTTCCAAAGTAGATATAATACAGGGAATAGAAATGTGAAGTCATTAGCAAACCAAGGACTATAATAACTGGCCTGTGATTCTTGATCAAAACCAAAGTACTTCTATTATCACTGCTATTGTTCCTTTGATTCACAGTGGGAATAAGATTTCTTTTTCTGTGTATAAAAAAAAAAAATTGATAAAGAGCTAATAAAATAAGAGGTAACATATGGAGTGTGGCACTGGCTGCATAAAGTTTATGGATTTTATTATTTGTTGAAATAGAAATGTCAATGTAATCTCATGGGCTGATACCATGGAAATTCCATTGCATTTTCCATGTTGGTGATGCATTTGTACAAGTCTCTTGGATTATAAATGTGCAATACAGTATTAACCCATTAGTATGACTGTCACTATCTTTCAATATTGTGCCAGTGTTAAAGCACAGTGTATACACACCTTGATAAGAGAGCCTCAATCAGTTATTCCTTTTATAATTGTTTTCTAAAACTGAAAATATTTTTCTGAGAGGAGAAGATAGTCCTTTATCCACTAAAATTGAAAATGAACTCTTCACATGTTCTCAGTCCCATTATGGGTGTCAGGGACACTGCAACTTCCAGTAAAACACTTTTTGTGTTGGTTTCCTTTTTTGAGGACTGTGTGTTGCAGCTTACAAATATTTACTTAATAATTGATCAAATCATATTGCATATGAGGTTTAGGTTTACGAAAGAAACCTCATTACAGAGGTACATGAGTACAAATGAGAACATATGTTTCCAGGTTGCCTTTAGAGGGAAGAAATATTGCAGACAATGAATGTGGCGTTCTCACATAACAGTTCAATACTGCAGATAAATCCCTTCAGTTTCCCATTCAAGAGTGACACTCATCTCTCATAACTATTATAAACCTATTCAAATTAAGTGTGCATTCTCCCTTGATAGTCAATAGAAACAGTTAGAAATCAACATAAAGAGATTCAACTCATAAGGCTAGCTCCCTATTGTGGGAGATGACCATGAGCCAACAATGAGCCCTGGCATTGGTCAAGAAGGCCAATGGAATCCTGGGATGCATGAGGAGAAGTGTGGCCAGTAGGTCAAGAGAGGTTCTCCTCCCCTTCTACTCTGCACTGGTGAGACCCCACCTCGAGTACTGTGTCCAGTTTT
>JANHGL010021665.1:118224-129104 GCA_024611195.1 Ceyx melanurus
TCTCCATCTCTGGAGACACTTAAGACCCGCCTGGATCTGTTCCTGAGAGACTTGGTCTAGGTGATCCTGCTCTGGCAAGGGGGTTGGACTATATGATCTTCTAGGTCCCTTCCAGCCCCTAATATCTGTGATATTGTAAAGTGACAGAAGTCTTCCTGTAGACATTCCTTCCTCCTGTCCTTGACTATAAAGGGACTCTTGATTACTGCTTCAGACTTGTCAACTGGTATTTAGATAGGCAATCCTAAAACTTAAGGGATAAACTGCAAATCAGTTTATGCCTTTAACATAAAACATTCAAAAAAACCCCAAACAAACTAAAAGAAACAGATCGTTTGTTCCATGTCACTAATGAAATGGTTGTTTGTTGAGATACACATAAGACAGAATTCTTGTTATTTTTACCAGCTTAAAATGTGATCAAATATATTATTCTCTTATCATATTAGAAGAATAGGATTGAATTGGAAATAAGAATGTGATGTGAGATGAGGAGAAGAATAAAAGTAAACTAGTAAAAGAAATTACACCCTGAGGAAAGTTAGGAGTTTGGAGTCAAATAAGTATGTCAGATCTTAAGGGAATGTGATGAAAAGGAGAAGAAACATGACAGAGAACTGATTTGCTGGGGTGGACTACTATACTGCCTTGAAGATAGGACTTGATAATGTCAATATAAACAAATAAGATAAAAGTTTTGTAAGAACAGAGTACTGATTAGGTGGAAATGTCATTAACCTAGGCTGTAAATGAAGACAATGGGTTAAGTGTCAGCTTCTCAAGTGACTCATGAAAGTAGCCTTGCGGGTCATAAAGGGACTTATGGCATGAAAGTGAAGGGAGTTTCAGTAGCAAATACGTATTCAGTAACAAAAAATGTTACACGTTATGGTAAGAGGTTTGCAAAGGAAAAGGTGTTTTTCAAGTTGTTGTAACCCACAGCAGAAACAAAAGGGTAGGATGCAAATATTTATGAAGACAAAAGGAAATTTAAAAAAAAGAACATTAAAACATCATAAAAAGAACATTAATGTTTCCATCTTCTCTACTGAAGAAAATAATAGGCCTCTCTTCTTCTCTCCTCCCATCTGTACAGTTTTAATGCAAAAAGATGAAAGACTGAAGAATTCTTACAATACTGTTTCATAAGAGATACGCCGTTTTTCCCTGTGACCTGAGTGAGACAGCTGTTACCACACCAAGGCATTTCTTGTCCAGAAAGTTCTTGAAAATGGCAATATTCACTCTACTCACCACCTCAGATACATTAATAACATCTGTTTTTTCAGTTATTGACTAACCACTTCAAGAAAGTCAAAATGTCTTCAAAGACTGACAGACTTTGGTGCTTACCTTACAATTAGATTTTAGGCAATCAAAAAAAGTAACCTTTTAAAATAGATGCCTAAGCGAACTATAAAGTGGAAGGGGATTTTGAAGACATCCAGAGAGAAATGTCTTCCACCTGTGTTGAGGCAGTGCTTAATGTTCATACATTCAGGAGCAAGTTATACAGTAGTCTTAAATAAAAGAGAAGCATTTTAATTTTTTTTATCTAGCTCATCTAAGGAACAAGGACTACATTACAACATTTTTTGGATTTTAGAATCAACTATAATATCTAAAAAGCATTTCTAGCATTATTTGCTGATGTAACTATTGAAATTATTGGTTATATCTGAAAATGCCATTTAGAATGATGCCTTTGGACATACAGAAGCAGAAAGGCAAGGTAATCTATCTAATTCCACAGAGTACTGTAGTGTCACCATCAGAATACACACGAGCCTTGAGCTCTAATCACTTAGCAACATTCCCTGACTCAGATAATTTACACCTTAAAATTGGTACATTTTGTTTCATCCAATACAATTTTAAAAGGTTTCACTCTAATTATATTTGAAACTTCATATTGTTTTTTCCATTCCAAGCCTGTTTCTGACTGTGTGACAGACTAGAGCATTGGATGGAAAATTCAGCATTTGCAATTCAAATTCCAAGTGAAGATTTTAATGCTGAATAGTTGTGGATATAATTTAAAATTCGTGTAGAATTAAACAATGTTGATTTTCCCCTATACGCAGTGAACCAGCTTTATAGATATTATTCAGTTAAGATCTGGAGAGGATATTAATCTGGTACTTATGCATAAAACTCACAACAGGCAAGTATTTTGTAAATTCAGCATTTAGTTATCTCTTATCCATTAACAAGAAGCAAAGCAAACATCTCACCCTTATATTCATGCCCCGAGCCAAGCAAGGGGAATGGAAAAGGTTTTTAGAATTACAAATAGAACCTTTAAAATATAGAAACTTGGTAATTTCATTTATAAAAAGTATTGCAGAACTTCTGCTTTCTCTTTCAGCTGGGAAAAAACAATACCATAAAAAAAAAAACCAAACCAAACCAAACCAACAAAAAAACCCAACAAAACAAAACAAAAAACAAGAATCCACAATAAAACAACAAATAAAAAACACAAAACACCCAAACAAACAAAAAACAAAACACCCTAAAACACACATACAAAAACAACCAAACAAAAAAACAGGGAGAAAGAAAGGAAAGAATCCTGCCAGGAATTTACTGAGTTTTTCTTTTTAGAGATCAGGCAGAAATATTGAATATTTAGATAATTAAATTAAAGCAAAACTTAGGTTGATTAAAAAAATAAAATAAAAATAGGAAAAGAGGTGGGGAAGAAATGGATAAATGGATAAGATATAGAAGAAGTTTGAACTAAGTTTTCAAAAATAGATATATGGAAAATATGTGAATTCACCCATATAATTTTGAAAGTAGAATGTACATTTCAGAGTGTGAATTGTGAATGTATATTTCAAATATTAAAGATTTAACATTCTTACAGGAATTTAAAGATTTTGAAGCCCTAAGTATAAATTAATTATATATTTTTTAAATTGCGCAAGAAATCAGAACAAGGGTTTTTCACCTCTTCAATCCCACTAAAGCCCTCAAAACAGGATTTAGGATGGATTTAGGTAGTCACAGGCAATATGTTGCTGGAAGAACTTCACCCAAAGAGATAAAGTATATTATAATTACTTCTGCAACTAGTTTCACTACAGTCTCTTGGACTAATTGCCTAAAATGAGAGTCCTTGTTTCATACAGTTTTTCAGTCTGTCAAGATAGATCATTTATAAATACTAAATATTACAACAAGGTAAGGAATTGGATATGCCATCATGGATTTGCTCAGTCAGATTTATAGGAAAAGCTGGATACAAGAACACTTATTGCAAAATTAGGGGCTATTGAGCTAACCAATCTTCCGAACACCTCTGAGAGACATGCAAGTATTCCTCTCCCCATATATAGACAAGAATACTGAAACAGAGAAGTCATAAATTGTTCAATACAAAACACTGAGTGTGTCTAGACTATTGACTGAGTCTAAGTGAGGTGCAACCTCACACATGAATACTAGAAAAAATAAGAACAGTGACCACAGTTTGTTTTTATTTAGCTTGATAAATCATTTGAGAATATTTCTGCATAGAAAGATGGTAAGTTCAAAACTTCAAGTGGACAACCTCCAAACTAAAGGACTGGCCTGGAATTTGAAATTAAAATAAACAAATTGCAGTATTTATTTCCAAAGTTTAGTAATATGATTATTCAGATTTCCATATCTCACATTGCAGACATGAAAATTCAACTATTGTTAATATTTCAGGAGTAAAAAAAGATGTAGCTCCAATTTCTGCCTCAGAAACCAGATCATTCTATAAATTCAAGAAGGAATTTTAACTTTGCTCAAAGCATTTTTGACATGTTTTACAACATTAAGCAAGGAGGAGAACACTTCTCACATGACCCTCAATATTATTGTACATAAAAAATATATAATTAATTGCAAGAAGCCATGTTCTTCTGCACAGCCTCCAGAAAACTCATCCATAATTCAGAAACCCAGGAAAACATGTAAATCTGGAATGTTACAAGAAATCTTAGTGGTGCACTTATTAGTACAGGGTCTTCAAGTCAGAAATTTATATTTTCCCATTCTGGATCTGTTCAATTACTAATATCTGTGTAAGGAAATTCAGATAATTATTTCTGCTCAGAAGAGATGATATTCAAAACTTATATTGTACCACTCATTTATGGTGAAGTTAATCTCAGGTAAGAAATTGCAGTTTTTCCAATTTCACAGAAATCTACATCTTTCACAACCTCACTTCATTCTCCTTTTCATTTGTGGTCATCTTAAAAATTTAATCAATCTAATTCATCTTATCACTAGATTAAGTTCCAGGCAAGTAACACATTCTTTGCCATAAGGCAGCTCTTTGTCATTTTTTCCTTTGTAATCTTTCCTGAACAGATAATCTGGTGGAACTTCAAGGCACTCATGAAAGTACAGCATATTAGGTACTGCATTCTCAGAGTAATATGTCCTAGTTTCAATTCTAAACAACATTTTGTTTCGTGTTGTGGTTACATAGCTAACCACAACTTACATAGCTGTAAGTTAGCATGTAAAGGTAAGTACAAAAAGGACAAGGATTTTAATAGCCTAGATTTAATAGTCTGACAATAAGTATTCTGATTTTAAAATGTTGACCTGTAATTTTTCTCCCTCACCTGCTGGTACCAGTGCTCTTTCCTAGTGTGAACTTAAGGTCACCCACAAAAAAACAAAACAAATCAAAACCAAAAACAAAAACAAACCAGACTCAATCAGTGATTGCATAAATTAATTTTATAAACTGAAATACTTATGAAGTGTGGAAATAGAAGTCTTTCTCATATAATGGTCAACGAATATTTAACAGAGGTCCTTAGCTGTCATGCTTTTATGGATATTTCTATATACAGTTTCTCCAGTTATGTTGCTGGAGTATTGAAGAGACAAAAGACTTTTTTAAAAGTAATCTAAATTGTTTAAGAAATGCAAGAGAAAATCTAAATAAACCCCAGGATTGTCTGTGCTAGCTAATAAATAAAAATAGCTATTTTTAATAGGGATGTAGGAGATCAAGGGAAATGTCTTAAATTTTTTGAGGTTGTGAATCATAGAAGCTAGTGACAATTCAATCTAACATCTTTCATAAGATAATGCATATGTGATCTCAGTGTACCGACATAAATGTGCATGTATGTGTTAATGTGTATCATGTCTCCCAGTCCTCCACTATAAAAAAAAAAAAAAAAAAAAGTAAAAAAGAAAGCAAGGAAGTGCTATTAATCTTTGGGGTTTTGAGCAAAATGGTCTACTAGAAGGTGTCCCTTGGAACAAGATGATCTTTAAGGCCTGTTCAACCCAAAACATTCTATTATTCTGTGATTCTTTGATCCAGTCAACAGACACGGCAGAGGAATTCACAGAATTCAACATGAATTCACAGAATAACTACAGCAACATGTTAGGTAATAATTATTTCCCAAGGACAGATCACATTTGATCCATGATGGACAGATATATTTTATACAACCTTGTCTACATCAAAGTTATGCTCCTGATCTGAGCTAGTTATCCATGTGTGATTTAAGCTGTCCTATGAGGAGCTAGAACTTAAGAAAATTACTTGTTCAAGGCACTGAGCTTTCTGGTGCCTGAAACTCTTTGAGATGAATACTATCCAAAACTACTGAAAAAAAAGGTGTTGATTAAATGTATATTGTGAGTAGAAGTATCAAAACTGATGCAAGTATTCCATGAGAAAACAAAACAAAACCAACGAAACAACAAAAAACAACAAAACAAAAGGTACACCCAAATTTATTAGTCCTAGAATTTATTAGTGGTTAATTACTTGCTTCTCTTTATTAACATATTACACCTCAGAGAATAACTCTTGAGTTAGGTAAATTGAACTAAGCTTCCTTTGCTGTTGTGTAATTTTCAACACAAAGTATGTAAATAATGAGTGGAGATGGGAATGGAAGTTAGTGCCTTGACAACAATAATTTTATCCATGTATTGACTTTGGGGCATAAATATTCTATGATTCTATGTTTCTGTGATATGTGCAAAAGAATTCACAGAAGGAAGGCAGAAGTTATAGGGAATATATCAGAAACATGAAGGCACAGATGAACTCCAGATTGAAACAGAGCAAGATAGGGTCATAAAGAAATAGACTTTACTATGTCTTTGAAGATGAAAGTGGAAATGATTTGTCAAGCATTTTTCTGAAGAGTCCCACAGGTATCAACACGATAGAAAGATGCATAATTATGTGCAAAGATGCACAAACATGTGGCAGAGACTTATTCCCACTTAGATTGCATGCCTAAATTAGAAGGCAACTTTTTCTGGTCAACAGAGACGTAATCTTTCCCAAGGAATGATTCTGAGCTCCAGTGAAGTTGTCTAGTTGGGAGTTGAGAGGTTTCCAGTATCTGAAGGAAGCCTACAAGAAAGCTAGGAATAGATCAAAGCTGCACCTGAGGTTTAGAACTAGAGAGGGAACCATCTGATCAAAACCCACAAAGTAAGTCATAAGCAGAATCTGTAATAAAGTATCCTTGGAAAACTACTAAAGATCTCTTGAAGTCAATGGAAATATTGTGATGACTTCAGACTCACAAAAGTTATCTTCTTAAATGTTAGCACATTAACACAAATCTGATGGAAATTCTTGGGAGTTTTGCTATATCTCTTGATGAGAAAAAGTCCAAACTGATGAAAGAGGGAAGAAAGAAAGCCTACAGAGTCATTTCATCTAACTGATCAGTATATTCCCTATTTCACTTGTACTCATTCTATATAATTCTCTGTTTCCCAGTGTAAAAACAAGGAAAATAAACCAGTAAAAATATCAAATAAAATCACCTTTTATCTTTTTCTTTTCCCCCCAGAAGTTATTCTTCTATTTTTCCCCACCTAATTTTCCTTTTAGAAGAAAAAGAAAGACTAGTTCTATGATTTTATGTAATGTTCAGTTCCACAATGAATTGTCACTATATTGTTTTCTGTAATTCATCTATACTTGGTTTGAGAAGTGTGCCATTTCCCTAAAGAAAAAGTTACATAGCCTCATAAATCTCACTGTTTGGCAGATTCCCAGCCAGATTCTGTTTTAGACCTTGTTAACAATAATCAAAATTTAGAGGTAAAGGGTATAACGTTTGACAAAGACTTATTTTTTCTATTTTATTTCAAGTTACTGACATTTTCAGAGTTCAGAAAATACTGGGAGAAAATATTTAAGAAATTGTCATAATTTATATTGATTAATTAGCATATCCAAAAAATAAAAGTTTGACAAAAGCAGAAAAACATAAAAAAAAAAAAAGTAATCACCTGCTCTTTTTTTTTTTTTTTAACCATCTGCAGAAATAAATTACTAACATGAAGCAATTAATCACAGCAACGTTACTACAAGGACTGTTCTCTGTCACAAAGTACATTCTTCTCTCATCAATGACAAGCTAATAATACCTTAATTTCTGTGGAGTTTTCTGGGGTTTTGTTATGTTTTTGTGTGTATGTGTTTGTTTTGTTTTGTAGTGGTGTTGGGGTTTTTTGTTTGTTTGTTTTTTTATGTTGTTGGTTTTTGTTGGTTGGTTTGTTGGTTGGGTTTTGTTATCTCTTTTGTTTTTTCTGTGAATAGATTCAGTTCTTATTTATCTGTCTGTGAGTCACAACTGCCTCATGCTCATTTTAAAAAGCACCCATTGGAAAACAATGGAAACATTTAACCTATGCAGCAAGGTGAATATTAGTTTCAGAAATATGAGGTTGGCAAAGCCTGTTTTTGTTGTTGTGAATGCAGTCTCACATGAAGCAGAGAACAGAGCCTTTTAAGACAGAATTCATTTTGATTGTTTCTACAAACTCTGTTTTATCTAATGTTAGTTGGAGTCATCTGTAGCGATGCAAAAGCTCGGTTGGCAATGGAGACATCAGGCATTTCCACATCACTGCACTAATATAGGCAGAAATCCATAGTTGGATTTGTTTACACTTTGGCCTTCCAAGCACAAAACATTATACTTCCAGACTAGTGTATAGAGCTACTTCAGTGCACAGCCCAAACATCTGATGTGCTCCTTTCTGAAAGAAGCTGCATAGTAGAATGGTATTTCCCTCCATGTGGTAGAGGGGGGTTTAAACTCAGTACCCAGAACCAAAGGAAACGGAAATCTGGTACAGTGAGAACACTCTTGAAAGATCATGATTTACACCAGTCCACGGTGCTTTTGTTTAATATGATCTTAATTTTGTTTAATATGAAAGGTTCTGTATAAGTGTAGAGGCTATTGTATATCTATTTCTAGTATTATTTATTTCTACTCCCTTTTTTATTCCCCCTTTTTTTTTCTAATCTTCCTCTGTTGTCTTCCTGTATCCATTTGTGCATGTGTTCACATGAATTCATACCGATTTCCTTATATACTTAGATATTTTAGGTGTTCTTTCATAAAGTCTGTTTTTTATTAAAAATAAATCCTAGGCCAATATTTTGTGTCTCTCAGCTTGAAAAAGCTTCTACTCTGCTTGTGATGGAACCATACATCCTTCTGCATGTGGCTGTGTATTCACTTAAAGGTGTCTTTGAAATATTATCTAATTCCTTGCTCTCTACTACTGTGTTCTTTGCTGCTTTATGGAATGAGTAACAGACTGGATATAATAAAAAGAATTAGAATTAAAATCAATTGGCTTTATTCGTCTTTGTCTTTATGGAAAATAATGACACAGAACATACAATACTGTATTATTATATCTTTAACAATTCTCATAAAATATGAATATATATTTCATTTATTCCTACCTATCTGGTACCTTTATTACAGATTTGCTTGCTTCATTAATGCAATGTTCTTCCTTATTTTCTTTCTGGAAAAAACTACTTATGCCCCTTAAAAAAAAGTTTGCTTGTCTGTTAAACTTAAACTAGTGAGTAGTTGGGATCCAGACAAACAATGATAAAAAGTAATGCTTTAAAAAGAATAAAGGAGGAAATGTGTAGAAAATGCAAGAAGGTCAAACAATGAATGTCAGAACATGCATATTCATATATTTGTGTTTGTATTTTAAATTAAATTCAGGTAGGAGAGAAACAGCTTGATAGATAACAGACAGAAATTAATGCACATTCAAGTTTTGAATTGGAGAATCTGTAAGACTAATTGGCTTCAGAGACTAAAACATGCATTATTATTACAGGTTTCTGGATGGCAAACATGTAAGTGATGAATTCACATACTGCATTTATCATCTTTTAAAGGTGTTCGGGGTTTCTTTTTCTTGATCAGACTTTGGATTCTGCGGAGACTGCCCTACAAAACAAAGGCAAAGACACTACTGTGGTAGCCTTGGAATGGATACATATGATCATTGGTTTTATTCTTAAATGTAAGTGAACATCAGTTAATAACATTTCAATATTCATAAGCAGGCTGCCTTGTGTAAGACGCAGCTCTTCCTAATGATTGAGTTTTTCAATATTTAAGAATAGACAACTGACTGTAAGCACACTGAGGCATGGGAAGATTTATTACCATCCGAGACTTTCACAAATCCTTAAGATCGTAAAGGGTTGTGTTTTGTAAGGTGGGTAGTCTCTGCTGTTAAAGAATATTGCACTAGAACAGAATAGCCTAAGAAAAACAAATTAAAACTTCATACAAAGTATGCAGTCCTATGTATTTTGAACTCTTCTATTCAAAACATCTAGAATGGTTATCTGTTGCAAGAATTCCTATCTTATAAATACATTCCTTCATTCCAGAACACACAGACATTAAGGAGTTGGTCCAGAGTCCTAAGACATTATAGGGCAAGCCTAAAAACACACCTGTAACCTAAACAATGAGGGATGAATTTAAAGCTAGAAATTATGATTCTTCATGAAGTCTAAAAATGTAGCTGTCATATTGTCAGGAAGTTCTATCTGCAGTCCTTAGGCTTTCATTAGACCTCACCAAAGTGAATTTGTGCTTCATTTTAAATAAGCAAGTTACATGTGGAGATGTATCACATGTCTAAATAGGTGATGCAAGGTGAGCAAGTATGTGGAGGTGTATCACATAGTCACTTGTCTGTAACAATAAACATATGGGAAACCTCTCTGAAAAAAAGAAAGTCATGGAAAAATGAGCCCAACACTGCCCAAAATGAGGAGAGGAAGTCTTTTATGGTGTGTGCTTACTCTAAGAATGCTCCTAGTGTCAGTAGACAGAATTTATCCATTGAGAGGTTAATAAGTTCCATGTCCAAAGAAAGGACAATGCATTTTTTAAGAAACATTCATTATATGTACGGAATGTGCATACCAAATGATCTGACCGTGATATCAATAGTGCTGAGCCTGCAACCCAGCTGTGCAGGACACATGTAAGGAGGTCTTAAAAAAATCCCAGAGCTGTATGTGTGCAGCATGGTTCACCTGATGTAAACTCAGCAATTGTTCATCATTGTAGAGTAACTACTTAAAAAGTTAGTGATAAATGTTGCATCAGAACAAGTATTTAACTTTTCCTACCTTTTCTGTTGCTAACAGAAATTGTCAACATGGAAAAGAATTGACTGAGATTGAAAATCAAAGGGGTTAAAGGCAAAATGCATAGCAGAAAAAAACTTGTTACTGAAAGTATTTAGAATAGAACACATATTGGGATAATAATTTATCTCTGAATCTTCCGAGCTAATGGAGTTTCTATGTTGACATGCAGATATAAAAAAATTACTTTTAATTTTGTCTTTTGTAATTGACACAAATAGTATTTGGCTGTGTTTAAGAAGGAAGAAAACACTCAGAGATACTAGATAGGATTTGATGGGATGACTTGTTTTAAGATCTAAGGAGTTGGTGATTGCTCCAGAAGCGACAACCACTAACTTTGCCCCCCAGGAGGAAATCACACATTCAACATCACACTACCTTGCATGTTTAAGAG
>JANHGL010021665.1:153051-165471 GCA_024611195.1 Ceyx melanurus
CTCCATCTCTGGAGACACTTAAGAGCCGCCTGGATCTGTTCCTGAGAGACTTGGTCTAGGTGATCCTGCTCAGGCAGAGGGATTGGACTAGATGATCTTCTAGGTCCCTTCCAACCCCTAATATCTATGAATAATATCTATGAATAGCAGAATCTAGATGTGCTGTGAAAAAGAATTGTTAAACTGAACTAAATGTTGAGGATGAGGGGTACTTAACTCTGTCACTAGTTGCCTGGGAGAAGAGTCCAGCCCCCACCTGCCAACAACCTCCCTTGAGGTAGTTGTGATGAGGTCTCCCCTGAGTCTCCTCTTCTTCAGGCTGAACAGCTCCAGCTCCCTCAGCCTTGTCACTCTCCTCTGGATCTACTTCAGCACCTCAATATCTTTCTGGGGCCCAGAATTGCACACAGTACTCCAGGTGAGGTCTTATAGAAGCGTTTATGTATATCAGGGTCATTTGAACCTCTGCATCTTAAAAGTTAACCGTCTGCACCAGACAACATATTTTGATGTACCTTCAGGGATAGAAAGGACAAGTTTTCAGTAGCTGGACCTTTTGAATTTCATAAATATGTTCCTCTTGAACATATATCAAACTGACTGTCCAAAGCCTGAAACATTTTAAAGTCACTAGCAGTGGTTAAAACATTTGGTTTATATTTCATATTGTGTGTATGTTTTGACTTTTAGGTTTTGTGACATTTGTAAATATTCCAAGGTTACTTAGTCTGTGTTTCAACCTGCAAATTCAAGTTTGGTCCAGTCTGAGTTGCTAAAACTGCTGTCATAAAATTATTTCTGTAAAAACAGTAAAGAACAAGCTAATGAATCTGTATTTAGGAAAAGTAATAATTCTAACTTCTGCCAAAAGCAAAAACAACAACGGAAACAATTAAAAAAAACCTATTTTGTAAAATAACTACTTTTATCAACATATTTTAGGGCTTTTTTTTTTTTTTTTTTATTGTTCCATATATGTTGGATGGGTTTATAAAATTATTATTTATTAGGAACAATATTTAATTAACTTCTTTCTCGGCAAAAAGATCCAAATTTTAAAAGAAAAATTATAAATAAAATGAGTGAACTTTTTTTTTTTTTTTGCAGAAGGTGATTTTACCACCTAGGACACATTGCTGTGGGCCAAACCAGATCTCAGACAAGAGACGAAGGACAAAAAAATAATATCTCGCATATATAAAATGAACAATATTTAGTAAAACTGGATGTAATATATAATCATGGAACACTGTGAGATGTAAAAATATGTAGGAAATATATAAAAACTACACTAAGGAGATCCAATATTGAGGAGGAAGAAAGCATGATCAACAACCTCATATTCTTCCTTGGAAAGGAAATGCTTGAGTGTTGGTAAACCACTGTTCCGGATAAATCAATCAGCATAAGAATTATTGAAGACAGGGTGTGCATAACACCAAACAGAAGGGATCAAGACAAGAAAGTGTACATATTACAATTGTAACTGTATAGGGATAAAGTTGACATATGTAACTATCCCACCTGGAGCTGACTGTGAGGCTACTCATGCTCAAGCCACCTTGCTATGGTGGATGCCCATATTGCATGCCCCACAACACTTGTCCTTCACCAAGTCTTCTAAAGATGCTACAAAGAGTTGGTTGCCCTATTCATTGGGTCCCAGAAAGCTTGTGCTTGGAGAACACATCACCCTTCATGACCTAGAAACAGAAATTCCATATGCACTTCCCTGGGGTTTGTGGCATCACTGTTCAGTATGTCAGCAGCACACTGAGAACATACTGAAGCAAATGACATGAGCCAACTGAACAACATGCCTTGGCTTGCAGCAGGGAAACACAAAAAGTTTCCTGCCTCCCAGTGAGATTAAGCTGAGTCTTCAGTGAATGTCCATCTTTGTGAGTTTCAAGCATTAAATTCTCAATTCGTAAAAGGTGTTGTATCAGTGATCTGTTAACAAGGAATACCTTTATTTAAAGAAGGGCAAAACAGTGAAAATTGTATGCAAAATGTGAAACTCTAGAAGTTACTGCTTCACTCCAGTGTCTGAGACACTAAGGATTATTCCTGCCAAAAAGAAGAGAACAAAATTAAATCAAGTAAATAAGTATGAGTGGTTTTTTGCTTCTCTTTTTTATGCTTTTCTGGAGAAGCTGCATTCCTTGGCCTTGCTTATGTGTTTTGGGACTCAGTGCACAGATACCCTGAGCACTTTCAAGTCTCACTCCTAGGGTCAGAGGTACAATTTTCTGTTATGGACAGTCAGCACTGCACAGGAGGAAGCAATATCTCAAATAACTTGCGCAAATCCCAGGGACAACTGTGACTATCAGGACTAAGACTTTGAATTTGATTTTGTATTCTTTAGAGAGACAGTCCAGAGAGAAGAGCATTGGGGTCATATGCTTTCAGTTGCTAGAGGACGTTTTCTTTGTCAGGGGACTTTATTGAACCTACTACTAAAGTTTCTTTTGAGAGAAACATCTTTCTAAATGTCCTCTACTATTTCCAATAACGGGTTGGTGTTCTTTTCATGCACAAGCTCTGAAATATTACATGATGACATGATAAAGAAAAATAAATAAAATAGTGAAAGTTGGTAGATAGGAGGTGAAATGTGTAATTAAACAAGACCATATACATGGAGGTAAAAGAAGTTTATATTGTGGACAGGTGAACAGAACTACAGTTGTCTCTGGACTGAGATGAGGAGTAATGGCACCTCCTGCATGTACACAGGATTGATTTTAAATTTATAAAAGTTACATTAAGATGTGTAGAATTTAAATAATTAGCAAGTGGACATAATGTTCAGAATTATGGCCTAAATGCTGTATATAACTTTTATTAATTATGCTAGAAAAGTTATTACTGTTGCAACACAAGCAAGGAATTGTCAAATTGTCAGATTTGTCTGCTTTTAATTATGAAATCACATCCATCTACAAATCACTGTGGTTTTTGCCTCTAGTAGAAAAGTAGTATGTAATTAAGGACGATATAACTTGTGCCTGCACATGGAAATATTTAATTATCTCCTCTTCCTTTTCATATCTTTCTTTCATTGCTTCACATCTTTGATCCTTGGTCTTAGGTTAGCTATACCTCCAGTTCCCACCCAGCTCTCTCTTATGCAAAGTTTTCTCCAGATTTTAATCCCAAGGATTCTTCCTACTTGCACTTTTTCTAGAATCATTCTCAGAAATATTTACAGGATTCTGGCTGACAGTTTCAAAGAGATGTAGCAACAGTCTAAGACACTGACATTTGGCAAACATTATGGAAGTGATTTGCCTAACAAATAGAAGAGATCTGAGGTAATGGCGAAATTGTCATCAGGCTTGCTAATTGGCTATGATATCACACACCCCCCACACCCTACCCCAATAAGCTATGATCCTGCTTATGTATCTACTGAGTTCAAAGAATCAGAGAATGATAGAATGGCCTGGTTTGGAAGGGACATTACAGATCATCAGTTTCAACTCCCTTGCCATGGGAAGAGACACCTCCCACTAGAGAAGGTTGCTCAAAGCCCCATCCAACCTGGTGCTGAACACTCCCAGTGATGGCACATCTGCAACTTCTCTGGGAAACCTCTTCATGTAGCTCACCACCCTTACAAAAAAAAAATACCTTTCTTACATGTAAGATAAATATACCCTCTTTCAGTTTAAAGACATTACCCCAAGTCTTATAATTACATGGTCTTGTAATAAGTTAAGCTAGAATAGGGTAGATTTAGGTTAGATATTAGGAAAAAGTTCTTCAATGAGGGTGATTGTTCATTGGAATGGGTTGACCAGAGAGGTGGTGGATGTCCCAACCCTGGAGACATTCAAGGCCAGGCTTGATGAGGCTCTGAGCAGCCTGACCTAATTAGAGATGTCCTTGTTTATTGCAGGGCGGTTGGACTAGAAGACCTTTGGAGTCCCCTCCAACCCAATATATTCTATGATTCTATAAGTCCCTCCGCAGCTTTCTTGTTGGCCCCTTTTAGGTTGTGTAAGGCTGCAATAAGGTCTCCTTAGAGCCTTCCCCAATATGAACAACCCCAACTCTCTCAGCCTGTCTTCGCAGGAGACGTGCTTCAGTTCCCTCATTGTCTTTGTGACCCTCTTCTGGACTAGGTCCAACAGGCCTAAGTCCTACCTATGTCAAGGGCTCCAGAGCTGGACACAATACTCCAGAAAGGGTCTTATGAGAGTAGAGGGGGAAAATCACCACCTTTGACCAGGTTGTAATGTTGGGGTTTTTTTATGTGGCCCAATATATGGTTGGCTTTCCAGGCTGCAAATACACATTGCAGAATCATATTGACCTTTTAATCTACCAAGACTCCAAAGGTCCTTCCTTGCAGGGTTGCTCTTAATGAATACTCTGCCCAGCTTGTAATTGTGCTTGGGGCTGCAACACTCAGATTGCTGCAACTGGCAAACTTGCTGAGGGTGCACTTAGTCTCATTGTCCATGTCTCCATTAAAGGTGTTAAACTTTGGTGCTTCCACTAAGGGGAAATTCTGTCTGACAAACCTAGTGGCTTTCTATAGCAGACTGACTGTATCAGTGGATAAAGGACAATTTATGGATGTGATCTATCTGGACTTCTGTAAGGCTTTTGACATGGTCCCCCACAACGTCCTACTTGCCAAGTTGGAGAGATATCGATTTGATGGGTGGATTGTTCAGTGGATAAGGAATTGTCTGGATGGCCACATCCAGAGGGCAGTGGTCAATGGCTCGATGTCCAGATGGAGAGAAGTGACAAGTAGTGTCACTCAGCAATTTATGTTTATGTAAATGTTTAACATTTTTATCAATTATATAGTCAGTGGGATCAAGGGCACCATCACCAAGTTTGCAGATGGCACCAAGCTGAGTGGTGTTGTTGATACACCAGAGGGATGGGATGTCATCCAGAGGGACCTGGACATACTGGAGAGGTGAGCCCAGGTGAATCTCATAAGGTTCAAAAAAAGCAAATGCAGGGCTCTTCACCTGGGCTGGAACAATCCCCAGTATCTACACAGGCTTGGAGATGAGGTGATAGAGAGCAGCCCTGCAGAAAAGGACTTGGGGGTGCTGATAGATGAGAAGCTGGACATGAGTAGCCAGTGTGTGCTTGCAGCCCAGAAGGCCAATCACATCCTGGGCTGCATCAGGAGAAGTGTGGCCAGCATATGGAAAGAGGTGATTATGCCACTCTGCTCTGGTCAGACCTCACCTGGAACCCTGTGTCTAACTCTGGAGTGTTCAGCACAGGAAGGACATAGACCTTGATGAGGCTCTGAGCAACTTGCTCTAGTTGCAGACGTCCCTGCTCTCAGGAGGGGGGTTGGACTAGATGAGCTCTGGAGCTCCCTTTCAACCCAGACATTTCTATGATTCTAACTATGCTGGTCCAATACCAACCCATAAGGAGTGCCATCAGTCACTCTTCTCCAATTGGACATTGAGCTGTTGAGCATAACTCTTTGAGGGTGAACATCCAGCTAATTCCTTATTCACCAAGAGGTCCATCTGTTACATTAATGTCTCACCAATTTAGAGACAAGGATGAGGTGCAGGACAGTGTCAAATTCTTTGACCGCAATTTCTGTTCCTTTATCCTTGAACGTTTTAATCCCAACATAGAATGCCAGAAAATTTGTCACATACATATCAACATCTACATACAGTGCTTACAGAAAATATTCTGCAGTCAGGTATTTCTGTAATTCAGAAGTAAAATTTTCTACTTCAGGCACAATAGCATACAGGAAAAAGTATGATTAGGGTTGCCAAGTGAAGTAACCTGCAACAGCAAATACTGATAGAGGATTTTGACAAAATCCTGTATTACCTTATAATATATTATCATTTCTTATGGTTCCAAGGTCAACATCTCTTTCTCAAATAACATTTTGGACCTGTAATTGTTCATCTACATGCTAGCAATTATGGGTGAATTGATCAGCCAGTAATTAATGCTATGCTATTGCACTTTTTAATTTGTAGATTATGCAGCTGCAAGCGTTCACACATTTTTAATTTGTATATTATACAGCCACAAATGTTTACAATGCCCTTTATAATCTCCTTACACTACCAGTGCCATTATTCACTATAGATTAATGATACACCGAATGCTGAGGTTTATTTCATTTACCACTCTTACCAAGAGAGCTGTTAACATTACTGTGCTCTATTACTTAATGTCTTACTGCAGCTGCTAGTGAGCATTGGTTACCCTTTAAAATATTACCAAGTCAGTTATTTTCTCTTTCTCCTTCTTTTTCTTTTCCCTTTTTTTCTCCCCCTCTCAACAGTCTTGCTACCTACATTATGACTCTGTGGTAATATTACACTTTATTTCCAAATTTATTTCAAGAGTTTTGTTCCAAGGTGTTTCAATCTTTTGCTCCAAACAATGGTATCTCTCCTACTGTGTATATTTTGCATTCACCAGCCTGTTTTTCCTTATACTCTTGCTCTTCAACACTTCACTATTGTTCTTCATGTTATACTGTTATCTGGGCAGCTAGCCCATAACCTTACTTTAGGGAAACATCCCTGTTCAGGACAACATTTCAACATGTCCTTAAAGCATATGTTCTAATCTACATAGAAACTCTTTCTTCCATTGTCTACTTGATTAGAAAACGGTAAGAGTAATCTTTCATTCCACAGCCTTAATCTGGAGTCTACCAAAGTCAAGAGCCTCATCTATTATATTAAAGACAATTTAGAGAAGTTAATTTATTGTAAATATGTCAATGCTACTGCTTCTTTTTGTAAAATAATTTGTGATATAGAAATGAAAGAAAATCTTAAACCATGGCAAATAAGAAAAACCTTTTTCACCTCTAGACTCCTATTTAAAACTACAAACAAAATACTTATATATATAAACACTTATACATATTTACTATATATACCTGACCTGGTTTTAGCTGGGATAAAGTTGATTTTCTTCCTAGTAACTTTCATAGTGTTGTGTTTTGAATTTAGGATGAGGACGATGATGTTTTTAGCTGTTACGAAGTAGTGTTTATGCTGCCAGAGATTCTCCAATTTCTCATTCTCTGCCAGAAGGAAGGGTGGAGGAGCACAGGAAGCCCGAAGGGGACACAGACAAGACAAGTGACCCAAACTAGCCAAAGGAAAATTCCATACTATATGACGTATGTCCAGTCCATAAACTAGGGCAAACTGTGCAATAGGGGCAAATCGCTGCTTAAGTAGGGGCCTACAGTAAGGTTGGAGAGGGGCTGTTTGCAACGGCCTGTAATGAAAGGATGAGGCGTATGAGTTTAAATTAGAAAAGACTAGATTTAGACTGGGTATGTGGAAGGGTATCCCTGCTAACTGCAGCAGGAATGGACTACATGAACTTTGGAGGTCTCTTCTAGCCCTATCCATTCTGTGATTCTAAGTACTGGCTGAGCACTGGTCAATGGTTGGTGAACTATTACATTCTGCATCACTTGTTTTGTGTAGTAATTATTTGTAATTATTATTAGTTATTGTTATTTTCTTCCTTTTCTGTCATATTATATTATCTTAACTACAACCCATGAGTTTAGGGTTTTGATTTTGGTTATGTTTTAGGTGTTGTTTGTTGGGTTTTTTTCTATTTTCTTCCCCATCTCACTGGGTTGGGGGAGTGAGCAAGAAGTGTTGCCACCTGAGTTGGCAAATGAGGTTAAACCACAACATTATCAAATATTCAATTCATTGTTGCTGCATTTTTATTTGCACATTGGGGAAAATATTCTGTTTTCCTCAAAATTACACCAAGAAAAAAAGTTGCCTCCTTTCCATCTTCTGGATGAATTAATGAATGTGGAATAACAACTGGGGGTAATTAAAAAAATGAAAATGATATTAAAGTTCCAGCTTTGTTCACACATAAGGAAAGGTATATCATCAGAGAAACTGAACAGAGTAGGGTGCAACTCCTATGGCCAGGTCCATTTCACAGCAGTTCCACAGGCAACCCTGCTTGCAAGGAACACAAGGAGTGGAGTGGGGTGGAAATTCCATAGTCAATCCCTGTGAAATTCTGATAGAGATGAGAACCTCATGGTCCAGCAGAACTAATAAGCTGCCTGTTTACGACCCTCTGCCAATAGTCTGTCGGTTTTTGACAAAGTGCTCTCCTTTGTGCAAACTTTGCTCACGATATGGTCATTATAATACCAAAACACACCTCAGCCC
Source organism: Ceyx melanurus (assembly GCA_024611195.1). NCBI lineage: Eukaryota > Metazoa > Chordata > Aves > Coraciiformes > Alcedinidae > Ceyx > Ceyx melanurus. The sequence continues at coordinate 161,253 of JANHGL010021665.1, forward strand.
TAAGGCTACCTGCCTCCGAAGTGAGACCACCCCTCACTGAGTTTGTGCAGGGAATTCTTCTTAATTATACCTTTAAAAGCGAAGCAAGAAATATTTACACCAATCATAATAAAGGTATCCATTAAAGTCACTCAAGCTCCACCTTGAAAGTAAAAATTATTATAAAAATGGTTCAGGTAAGGGGTATGTTTGGGAAGACACCATCATGGACAAGTCAGAGCAGACATAATCTCTGACTCCTGGGATCAATCGATGGGCTGAACCTCGCTTCCCAAAAACTTTTCTTTGACGTCATTTATACTATACATTTATATATACATCCTTTGCAGACAGGGTATTTATCACTGACAAAGCATAAGAACTTGTGTTACTGTTGCTCAATAAACTGCACTTTTCATGCTGCTAGTCACTGTAGTTCTCTCATTGGGTGCTGTCAGATCCTGGCTGCATGGCACCATGGAGTGTGACTAGGCAGGGGGTGCAGGGGGGTTATTAATGAATCTGGACGTGTATTAGCTCAGCCAGACTGAGCGTGACCAGACTAAACTGGACATCACTCAGAATCTAAACGTAGCCACCGCCAGCCCCTCTGACATCTGAGGACCAGCTGAAACATAAAGGGGTTTATTTTTCACCATATTACCCTTTCATGTGACAATGAGTGAATGAATGAATGAATGAATGAAATATTTTCAAATAAGATATGATAAACCAAAATTCACCTGATTTCTCATTTCCAAACAAAAACTTAAAATACTTCCATGAAAAGTCTTTTATTTATAGTCTTCATAAAGTCCTCAAAAAGTGATGAAAGAAAAAAAGGCCTGTTACAAATCAGTGGTCAGGCAGACAGCTCATCACAAACTGCCTCTAAATACCTTTGACTGGGTAATTCACTAGAAACATTCTGTAAACTTTTTCTTATTATTTATTTTCTTTTTTCTTTCTTTTATTTTAAGCAAAATATCAAAACCTTGACTGAAAACTGAAATATCTATTACTTTTTCAGGAGAACAGTGAAAGATTAAATACAACTGAAGAACATGCCTCTTGAGGGACGAAACAGAACCTGATGAGCAATTCCCCAAGAAATCATAGTGAATTATCAAAAGTAAAATACTGATTTTTAAGTCAATTTGATATGTGAGTTGAATTAAGTTCCGTTCAAAATTATTTTTCCCCAGAAAGCAGATCCTTTTAACATGTAAATAACAAAAACCCTAATTTTCTGTTGAAAAACAGTTTTGAAGGGAAAAAAAAATTCAACCAGTCCTGGTCAATGGCATTACAGTGACTTACACCAGTTAAAGATTAATGGTTATTATCACATTCACAAGGGCATTGCAAGGGATAATGTTTGCAACATTTCACCGGAAAGCTAAAATGATCACACAATTATCTCTCACAAACGTTAAACAGTGACACCTGAGATCACTCATGTGTTACATACTATCCTAAACTGAAAAGATTTCTGAAAGGTCTCAAATATCCCTGTTGATAATTATAAAGCCTTCCAGAGGTGTCTTGTTAATAAGCAGCTGTGTAAAAATGTAAACATTTACACATAATATTACTTTCATTTAAAATCACAGTAATCTCAGTAGGGTGTGGGGAGAATAAATTACCTTTTCTATTTTTCATTAAAAGATGAATCCTTCCAATCGACCTGATTTTTTTTTTTTCTCTTGAACAACCAAATGCTTTGACAGGCAGACTGAAGTGTATTTCCCTATCTGAAGACCCAAAAAGTTTACTGCAGTAGCTTTAAGTTTCTCAAGGTTTCTGATGGTGTCCAGCTTTTGAGTTTGATCTTAATTTCCTTAAATTAGTAGGAGTCCTGGTCCATTGGCTGAAGAAAACTGATAGGTAGGTTTGTAAAATGTAATAAATGGTAACTAGACACCTGGTTTTTAATATCTTCTGGAAGTATTGAGGATTATATTTTTTTCTTCTTGAAAATATCTGTAATACTTTCAGGTAAAAAGGTGTTCTAGGAAAAGAAAACTAACCCAGTGCAGGGAAGTTCATTGACAACACTAAGGAGGAAGAGCCTTCAAGATAGATATGGATAGCATACATTTTTGTTTCGTGCTCTCTGAAGGTACTCTGTGTCTATTGTTTTGAGTTGGTTTAGCATGACAACAGCTCTTCTAAATCCCAATTTTATTTTCCTTGCTGTTATTATGTGCTGATAGGGTTATGACCACCATCCTCAAGAACCAGGCTCCTAGCAGGTGAGTATGCAGGAACTTCATGATGAATGCCTATTCCTTTTTATATTTTTTATATATTTATTTATTTATTTACTAGTGTCTATGACCCTGATCCTCAAAATTACCTCTAAGAAGACTAATTTCCATTGACTCTTAATGAAAGATATTCTCATGTGTTTTCCTTTTCCCCATGTAAATAAATACTGTCTACATAGAAAGGAAGTTTAGGACAGACCTGTCATCGAAGAGACACCATTTAGGTAATTACAGAAATAGTATTATTTTTCTTTGCCTGTGTGGTATCTTTATTTTTTTTTCCCAAATAACTTCCAGTCAGGGAACAAAATCTCTGATTTTCCCTGAGCCCTGCAAATTAGTTTATTCTTTTTTCCCATACCCCACATCCCTTTCACTACTGAGATTAGGGAGTTTATAAAATACAACTTGTTACAGCCATGAGGGATTACTACTATATATTATCACTCACAGCTCATTAACCCCAAAGCCCTGCTAACTAAGAAAATCCTATCTAATGAGGTTTCCTTCACTGCACTAAAGAACAAAAGGTCTCAAAGTTTTGCCTGTTACCAATCTCCCTCAAATTATTTTCCCGTAATTAAAACAGAATTTTAAGGCCATTAAAATACAAATCTGATTTTTTTTTTTCTACTCAAGAAAATCCATGTCCACTCTTTTCCATGCTTATAAAGGCTCTTCAAGCTATTAAATAGAAGGAGAATGCATTTCTAGTAGTTTCTGCCTTTCAAGTGCAAAAATTCCTACTTTGAAATAAAGTATATGACTTCTGGGCATATTAGGCCTAAATTAGTTTTGGTGTAAGCAGCCTCACCTTTCATTGACATTAATGGGAGTTGGGCTAGTTTTATCCCATCTTAAATTAGAATTCTTTGTCAAGAATTTCAAAAGCAACTGGACAACTTGTCAGGTATCCAAGAGATAAGTGTGATGGAAGACTTCAAATTAGATTGTCTTGGTGGGAGAAGAAAAATAAATGTATTTACTATTATTTACATTATAGAAGTACTTAGATGATCCAAAAGTGATTGAGAAACTCACTCTGAGACTTCCGTGAGAAAGGAAGTAGTATTACAAAATATATCATAGGATCATTAAACGTCCGAAATTCCAGTGTTGTCTGGGTACATAAAAGTGTTTTTTCCTTATGTTTTAGGATTTGTTTGTTTGTTTGGATGTTGTTGTGGTTTTGTTTTGTTTTTTATTTATTTAATTTGGTTTTTTACAGTGGATTAAACATCAAATCCTGAATGGTATCTAGGTTTCCATTTTCTAACATTAAGTGAACCCCTTTACAGTTTGAGTCCAGAGTACTCAACTCATGTATTCATGTGGCAAATAAAAAAATAACACGATAATAATAATATAATTATAATTTAATACTATTTAAATTGATAAATCATCACAAACAAGATATTCAGGAATGAAGGTGCAATTCCTTTCAGATAACCAACTTTAATGTTGGTTTGGTTTTTTTTTTCAGGATCCTCTTAACTTTCAAGTCATCAGTGTCAGTGCCCATAACTGTACAAGTTAAAGTTTAGAGTAAGTAGTAAGTGCTTTTGGTACATTACTTTCTTAAATTATTCTTTTGGTTACCAAATTTGTAATTCCATGATTATAGTTATAAATTCAGGTACCAAATTAAATAAGTACATTTATTTTACCAAAAACTTGAAGTTACTATTCCTGCGAGTTATTTCCTATTTATTAATTATTTTGGCAATTTACACACCATGTATTTTTATATATTTCATAGAATCATAGAATCGTCCGTTTGGAAGAGACCTTTAAGATCATCGAGTCCAACTGTTCCACCCTGCACTGCCAGGGTCCCTGAACTATGTCCCTCAGCACCACTTCCACACGGTTTTTAAACACCTCCAGGGATGGGGATTCAATCACCTCCCTAGGCAGCCCATTCCAATGTCTAACTACCCTCTCTGTAAAGAAATTCTTCCTGATATCCA
>JANHGL010021665.1:174794-198071 GCA_024611195.1 Ceyx melanurus
AGGCTGCCCAGGGAGGTTGTGGAGTCTCCATCTCTGGAGACACTTAAGACCCGCCTGGATCTGTTTCTGGGTGACTTAGTCTAGGTGATCCTGCTCATGCAGGGGGGTTGGACTGTATGCTTTTTTGAGGTCCCTTCCAGTACCTGATATTCTATGATTCTATGAAAGATTGTGATTGTTGTTTTTCTGGACTTTAGTAAAGATTTTGACACCATTTCCCATAGCATTCTCCTGGAGAAAATATCTGATTATGTCTTAGATGGGCATACACTTCACTGGAGAAGAAGTGACTGGATGTCTGGACCAGGAAATTGTGGTGAATGGATTTAAATCCAGTTGTTTTCTGGTCATAAGTGGTGTTCCCCAGAACTCAGTACTGGGGCTTGTTCTATATCAATAATCTGAATTAGAGGATCGAGTCACCCTGGGCAAGTTAGCAGATGACACCAAGTTAGGTGGTAATATGGATGTGCTTGAAGGTGTGGATTCTGTAGAGAGGGATCTGGACAGGCTGGTTGGATGGGGTGTCAAGCCCTATCAAGATCAGATACCCCTCTCAAGCCTAATCCTTATTCCTATGTCTCTTTATGTTTAGAACAAAAACCAAAGTTTATTTAGGTACTTATTCTGCGAAGTTGCCATATCTGTAGACTTCATACCAAAGCAGTAGTCCATAGTGTTGCTTGAAGACAAGAACAATGCAATTGTCTGGTTTAGCACAATGCTAAGTTTTATGATCCATTTTATTATTAAATAGTGTGAAATTTTTATTAACTGTTTGGAAAAAGAAATTGAAAATACTGACAAATTCTTTTCACTATGGGTTATGTTAAAATCATTCCTCTGTTTTATCATATGTTATATAATCACCACCCTTTCAAACAAAAAGTAGGGAAAAATTATACTAAACCAATTCTCAGTTTTTCAGGACAGACATTTTTAGTACAACCACAACAACAAAAAAACACAACAAAAACAAAACAAAAAAAAATAAACTTCTTGACAAGTGGGAATTTCTTGATAAATAAATGCCTCTCCTAGGAAGAAAAAACTGAGAGAATGGAGTTAATCAGCCTGTCGAAGAGAAGATTCTGAGGAGATTTTATTGCAGCCTTTAAATAGAAAAAGAAGGCTTATAAGAAAGTCTAAGACATCTTACTAAGTTCTTGTAGTGACAGAACAAAGAGAAACAGTTTTAAGCTGAAAGAGGTTAGCTTTACATTGTTGGTGTTGTTATGACCAGAGTGGTGAGACACTGGAACAAATAGCCCAGAGAAGTTGTGGATGACTCACCTTTGGAAGTGTTCAAGGGCAGATTGGATGAAGCTTTGAGCAACCTTTCTAGTAGAAGGTGTCCCTGTCTGTGGCAGGGGGGCAGAAATTAGAAGAACTTTAAAGGTCCCTTCCAATCCAAACCATTCCACAGCAATATGTTTGTAGGTTCTCTTGTTCTTAGGTGGATAGTTGACTTAGGAACAGGATTTAGCAATGGACTTGACAATGTTAGATTTACTGTTGGACTCAGTGATCTTAAAATTGTTTTCCAACCTAAATGATTCTATTATTATATTCGTTCAAGAGATATACTGTTTCATTAACTCACTTCTGTTTGGTTCTCATTAAAGCACATTTTGTACTTAATGTTTAGTTAGGATAAAATAACCCCAAGCAGAGAAATGGAAATTCATGCATATAAACTAAAGGGGTTTTTTTTGTACAGAACTCATGACCTTTTTGCCTTGTATATAGATAAAAATTAACAAAAGCAGACAGGATAGAAAAGGCAAGAAACTCTAAAAAGTAAATTATTTGTTTGATTGTTAAATTACAAAATGTTTCTTACAGGTTTTCTACAGTGCAAAGCTCTGATTAATATGAGTTTAGAATAGGTGAAGAACCATTAGCTGTTTCCTAATATTTCATTTTCCTTCTTTTGACATTATAAGGCAAAAAAAAATTTAAAAATACACATTAATTGAGAAGGTGAGTGTAGAGAGGATGGAGCCAGACTCTTCTCAATGTCATCCAATGACGGGACGAGAGGCAATGGGTGCAAGTTGGAGCACAAGAGGTTAAGGTCAACACAAGGAAGAACTTTTTCTCAGTGAGGCTGACAGAGCTCTGGAACGGGCTGCCCAGGGAGATTGTGGAGTCTCCATCTCTGGAGACACTTAAGATCTGCCTGGATCTGTTGCTGAGTGACTTGGTCTAGGTGATCCTGGTCTGACAGGGGGGTTGGACTAGATGATCTTCTAGGTCCCTTCCAACCCCTAATACCTATGAATCTATAAAAGCAGAGGATGCAGATTAACACCTAGCAATCTTTTAACTGTATATTTCATAAACGTACAAGACAAACTGAGTTTTAATAGGTGTAGAAAACTGTTTGGCAACATCCTGCAAAAGGAATCAGCATGAAGTGAAAGTCACTTGTCAGAACTTCAGTGAGCACCTACTTTCACACTCTACCTACAAACATAGAAAGAGAACTTGATGCAGACTCTTGAAAACAGCTAGCTCCAAAAGCATAGGTACAGCTTGACTGTAGTTGGATACCTCCCTTGTAAGTGCTATTAGTAGAGATAAAAAGTGCATCTGCATATAAGAAACATAAGGACAGAGATGTCATAATAAAATGAAGGATAGCAATAATAGTCATAAATGACCCAAAATTTTCATCTTCCTCTTTCTTTTAAGCCTTGCTAGTTGAAAAGTTGAAATTCTGCTAGGGAATTCTAAAATATCATCCTAAAACATCTAGGGAAGTTATTCCTGAGAATAATTCCAGAAAACCGACAGGACATGCTACTTTAAAAATGTTAGGTATGCTTTTAAAAGATTACTTTTTACAGTTTTTCATGAGGTTATCAGAAGACTTTCTATCTCTGGTGAACTTCTTTTCCAAGTGGCTTGGAAAACTACAGATTGTCTGTATGTAGTTAATTGTATAACTTCCGCATTGTAGTTTTCATTCCTTAATCAAATTTGTAACTTGCAGTGGTAAAAAACAGCCACTTTTTGTTATGTTTTGCTGTTGTGTTTTTTTTTTTTTCCAGTTAGAACAGTGGATAGATTTTTTTTCTATTTTTTCCTTTTTTCTTTTTTTTAAATTGGTCAACTATTTCTGTCTGTACTACCCAGAAAGCTATTAAGTACAACAACTGCTACAGACCTAGTCATTTTGAAAAAATATTATATCTCTGACAGTCATCTTTTTCAAATCAAATTCAAATCAGGATCAAATTGATTATGGACATAGAAAGTTGATTCTAGCTTTCTTCTGAATTTCATAGAATCAGAATGCTGAGGTTAGAAGTGACATATAGAGCTCATCAAGTCTAGCCTCCCTGACAAAGCAGGATCACCCAGGACACATCTCACAGGAACACATCCAGATGGGTTTTGAAAATGTCTAGGGAAGGATACTCCCCAACCTCTCTGGGCAGCCAGGCTCCATCACTCTCACAGTGAAGAATTTCTTCCTCATGTTGAGGTGGAACCTTCTATGTGCCAGTTTATACCCATTGTTCTTTGTACTATTGCTGGGCACTAAAGAGAAGAGGTTGTCTCCTTCTATTTGACACCCACCCTTCATATATTTATATAAATTAATAAGGTCCCCACTCAGTCTTCTCTACTCCAGATTAAACAGGTTCACTTCCCTCAGTCCTTTTTCACAGGAGAGATGCTCAAATCTCTTAATCATCCTTGTAGACTCAGTTGGACTCTTTCTAGTAGATCTGGTAGATCTAGTATATTCCTGTCTCTTTTAAACTGTGGAGACCAAAACCGGACACAGTATTCCAGGTGTGGTCTCACTAGGGCAGAGTAGAGGGGGAGGAGAACCTCCCTAACCTGCTGGACACAGTTTTCTTAATGCACTCCAGGATGCCATTGGTCTTTCTGGCCACAAGGGCACATTGCTGACCCATGGATAACTTGTTATGCACTAGGACTCCAAGGTCTTTTCCCATGGTGCTGCTTTCCAGTAGGGTGACCCCTAAACTGTACCGGTGCCTGGTGTTATTCCTCCCCAGCCACAGGACTCCACACTTGTCCTTATTGAACCTCACAAGGTTCACCTTTGCCCAGCTCTTCAGCCTGTCCAGATCTCGGTGTGTCAGCCACATTTCCCAGTTTCATATCATCATCAAACTTGCCCATAGTGCACTCTGTCATTGTCCAGGTCAATGATTAAGATATTGAACAAAACTAGACCCAGTACTGATCCCTGGGGAACACCACTGGCCACAGGCCTCCAGCTTGACTCTGTACCACTGATCACATCTCTCCAAACTCTTGTTGAGTCACTTTTCAATCTATCAGACCAATTCTCTATGCCACTTTTCTTGATTTTTTTCAGGATGTTATGGGACACGGTATCAGAAGCCTTACTGAAATCAAGGTAACTGACATTTGTTGCTCTCCCTTCATCCACCCATTTGGTCATGGTTTCATAGAAAGATATCAGATTAGTCAAGCAGGATTTCCCTTTGGTAAATCCATGTTGACTACTCCTGATAACCTTCTTTTCTTCCATGTGGTTAGAGATGGCTTCCAGAATGAGCTGCTTCATTACCTTTCCAGGGGTGGAGATAAGGCTGACTGGTCTGTAGTTGTCTGAGTCTTTACCTTGTTGAAGACTGGAGTGGCAGTGGCTTTCTTCCAGTCATCAGGCACCTCCCCTGTTCTCCATGATTTTTCAAAAATGATGGAGAGCTGCTCAGCAGCAGTATCAGCAGCTCCTTCAGCACACATAGGTGAAGCTCATTGGGGCCCATGGATTTGTGCATTTTCAGTTCCACAGTCCACATTTTCAGTAGGGTTTTGAGACTGATAGTGGTCTAAATTGCACCATTCTTCTCTTTAGGATTTTTTGTTGTTTTTTTTTCCTGTGTTTTCTTAGCTTTTATTTCTTATCAGCTACAGCAGATTAGTAGCTTTGACATGATACTGAGTAATCACTCTGAAATAAGGTTTCCATCTGTTTTCTGCTGTAGACAGATTCTGTGTTTCAAAGGCTCCAAAACAACTTCTTTTTACTTTTTCACCTGCAATGAGAAGCACCTTTTCACAGGACTCCAGTTCAATCTTGACTCAACAAAGCTGGCTGCAAGGAAAGAATAATCATCAATCTTCTTTCTGGGACTGTCTTTAGCAGAGTGATTATGAAGCACCTCTCATTCATACCTGAAGAGTAACAGTGATTTACTCCTTAATAGGTTCAAGTTTAAAGATAGCATTTTGTTAACTTCAGTCTGGAATATCATCCAGGAATTAATTTAGACTTCCAAGAAAGAACTGAAGATCCTTCCAGTACTCAATGATGTGTTATAGACAAAACTTGATGTGTGATCAATTACCTTTTCAACTGCTAACAGTCAAAACCAAATCTCTTTCATTTACCAAACTGCCACAGGGACAGTTACCATTTTATGAGCTATGTACCCTCACCCTACACACAGTAAATCAAATATCTTTTGTTTGTTCTTGCTATTTCCATGACTGACTAAAGCCTCATCTATTGCAGTTAAATTTTGATTTGATTGCGTTACTCTCTTGCATGATAAAATCTTCCTGTAGGAGAAAGGTAATGTTGTGATTTGTCTTTGTGGAAGAAAAAGTTGTCTTGATATTACACTAATATTTATTTTGCCCTTTGAAGAAAAGTTGTGGGGTTTTATTCACTTCCATATAATAATCATTCCCATCACACTGTGACACAACGGCTCTCCTCTGTGTAAATCACAGATGTTGTGCTGTATTACGTCTGGAGATGTGCAAATTTTGAAAGCCTCTCCATTTACTGCATCCCAAAGGTAATGGAAAATTACCTGCCTCTGACAGATAACCTGATCTGTTAATTATGCCCAACATTATTGATTGGTGTTCGGTATCTGAGTTAATTACTTAATGAACTCTGCCAGTGCCAGGTTTGTCAGCAAAAATAATGTTTTAATGAGAATTTTACTTATCATGAAGCATGTCAGATTGACAATGAAAGTGACTGATTTGAACTAATTATCCACAGCATAGGTACAGCATGGATAGCAATGGTCTAAATATTTTCTCCATTCTGCCTACCAAGGTGCTGTATAATGCTGTATAATAGATAGATCCATTGGTATAGAAATAGAGTTGTTTGGTCCAGGGCTTATTTAGCTCTTGATTATCTAAAGTGAGTCAAACAATGAAATAAGCATAAGTAACCCTCTGTGAAGGAGAAAGTGATGAAATTTCAAAACTATATTTTGTAACACATGTTTGACAAAACTGTGTTTTGTGGGACAAGAAGACTTGTTTGCTGGTTTTTCACTTGTACGACTCCAGAGCACCAGGGGTCCAAGCATAAGACATTTGAAGAACAAAATACTGCATACTGAATTGAAGTCATACATTCATGAAGACTGATGGAAGTGCCTTGACACAAATATCAAGTACTCACAAGTGGAGAAAGATAAACACTGAATATAGGAATTGTTTTTCAAGAGTAATACAATAAATAGAAAACTGATTAACAAAGGAAGAACTGCTACAGATATGTGTTTTTGATTGATCAGCATCCCATCCATCCTTCCAACACCACAGTTCAGAAAATATCTTTGACTAAAATTGTTTTATGTGAGTACACAATAGTCTCCAGAGCTATGAGGAAAAAAAGAAGGGCTAAGAGAGAAGCCAAATTGAAAAATGGAAAAAACAAAATAGTGTCAAGAAAGAAGCAATTTATACCAGTAAGATATGCAACATCACTGGGTATATTAAGGATTTGGATGTTCCGAAATGAAAAAAAAAAAAGTCAAATAGATCGTGGAGATATTTAGCATTACAGATAAATAATGGCAAGTCATTAGAAATGGCATCAAATAGGTCTTTCTGTCAGCAATTCAGTAAAGGATCTAAAAGTCATAGAAGGTATCTGTGTTCAGCTAATTATGAAGATAAGATGGGAGAAAACAGACATACTTTTTTTCTTTAAAGTGAGGAAATTGAAGAAATGGCAAATGCAAGAGTCACAGACCAACAAAGAAAAAAAATGACTAATGTGGGTAACAAGAGAGCATCACTCGTAGATGTACAAAAATATGAACTGTACTTGACATTGAGAATTTTAACTTTTTTCCTATTATCAAACAATTTCTGAATTCTGTTTGCTGTCCCCTGAATGGTATAGATAAATCCTAGCAATCATTAAACTAACAAAATATTCTCATTCATAATATGCAAAAGGGTAATTTAGCACTTCAAATCAGACTAGAGGGAGCAATGTTTAAAGGTCAATTAATTTGTTTATATTTTTAGGATGAAAATAAACTTAATGTGAAATTAATGCAATATATTATTTTTTTTTAAAGGAAGATTTTTTTTTCTTAATATTTGGAAGAAAACCTTCACTAAAATCAAGACCTTACTATTAGATTGAAATAAATAATAATATTACATTACAGTCTTTTCAGGGCAAGATTTTTATAATTCTTATCTATCTGGCTTTCTCCCTCTTTTCTCCTTCTCAAGAAGCTGTTAGTTCTCGGTCCTTTGAAACGAAAAGGAAATAAGTTTGTGAGGAAAAAAAAAAAGGATTTTATCAGTCTTATGTGGTCCAACTACTTATTTTCCTTTCTGGAAAGTTCCTATTAGATCTATTATTTCATTGCTTGACTATACATGATAGAGATAAAGATGTACACTCATTAAAGAATAAGCATTGATAAAAGAAGCTTCAAGGAGTCACCTAATCTGTCCCAACCTAAACTTGTCTCAACCCTGACAGTTTTCCTTCTGTGTTGTAGTATAGATTGTCATGAATGTGGTTGTTTCAAAATAACCTCCTCGGAAGCTTTGTAAACTTGAACAAAAGAGTCGTCATCAATAGATCTCTGTGGCAACTTCAACAAAACCAACTTTAGGTTAGAGAAACAATTGCCCGTGACAACCCTTTGTATAGCATCAAAATATATAATGTAGTCATGTGAGACCTATTTGTACACCTGGTAAGCAAATTAACATGTATTCTTGTGGTTAGTGTTATTGCAACTGAGAACAGGAAACAGTAGTAAGAAAGAGTAACCAATTCATTTATCACTTGCATTGTCTATGCCATATCAAAACTAAACTGGTGATTAGGATGGCAAATGTGAGTAGAGGTTAAAAAAAACCCAAAACAACCAACAAACACAACAACAAACCACCACAGCTTTTAACAAGGCTTTATTCCCCAACAGAGAGGTCAGAGATGGGTTAATTATGAGTCACAATGCTGTCAGAAAATTTATTATTTTGGTTACCTATTCTTCTACTATCAATGTGAATATGGAATGTTATCAGACTCAAAACTGGGTATGGACTTTTAACTGTCCTCTGCATTTCTACTGAAAGGGTAGGCGGAGAACATTCTTGCTGGTTGTGTGCCTGGACCTCCAGGAAAGTCAGCAGGTAATTCTGGGGCAGCCATATGCAGAAAAGGCTCCTAGATTTGTTTCCTTTTACACATCTTTAAAATACCATTGTGCTTCTTTTATAAAAGCATCATAATTTTATATTTTATTTATTCCTCTTAATGAATTACACTGCTTAATACAAATGCTATTGAAAGAAGGAAATATCCATTAGCTGTATTTACTACTAGCCTCTAAGGGTTTTCAGAGCATCTTTCAAACCTCATGTTTAGATCTAAAATTCTCAGCATGTTTGGCAGAATGTTTGTAACACAACTATCTGTTTTTAGAATGTGTCTCTCCCAATTCCAGTTAATTGAAAACAATTCTCGATCACTCTCTTGTGTTTAAAGTATCTGGATTAAGATATAATGATGGAAAAGAATCAGGATTTTAAAGACATATAAACAACATAGTTGTTTGAACAGTTGACAAATAAATTCAAGCTCCCCAGGATACACTTGTTTAGGGTTTTCCCAATTAGGCATTTTATTTGATCTCTGGGTCTGGGTGAGCCACAATTCTCATGAATTGAAGAAGAGATTAACGGACTGGATACAATGGCTAATTCATCTCCAGGGTTTTGTTCATTGCTCGTCTTTGCTAATTTAATACCATTATATCCAAAATCAAATAAATCAAAATGAGAATTAGGCTTAACACAATTCATCTTTGAAGGGAGATTATGGTTTGCCAGATTGCAACAGAGAATTTTATAGGTCTAAATAAAAAATTTACAGTAGAGTTGGTTTTTTTTCTTATGTAATGATAGGATAAGCTTGCAAGAAAGTTGTTTGCAAGAAAACAATTTAAAAGTTGAAATGTTACATGTCAGACAGACGTGCTAACTTGAAAAAGAAAAGTGAAAGTTGGGGACCTAAAGATCAAGTATTTTAAAAAATTTTGGTGTGTGGAAGCACCAGGAAAATATTTGAGGAAATGCCAGTGTAATGTAGGACACAGATAAAGACTAAAACAGTTTTCTGCATTTTTTTCCTTTAATGACAGCACTTGAATCTGAAATTAAGCACAGCAGGTAGGAAGATACTGCAGGGATTTTAAAAGGTATCGCACATCTGTATGCTAACAGACTTTAGTTTTTACCCATAGAGATGCAGACCCCACAGTGTTTATGGTCACAAAAGGGAATTGTATATTTCTTGCAAATATACTGTGTCCTGTTGACCAACTATTTAGAGTAAATAACTTCTGTTAATAACATTTGACTTTGCTTTTTTAAAACAACAGGCTGTTTTTTACACAGGCTGTCTTCCAAGGTACATTTTTTTCATTTATTTGGCTGTATCTGTCTGGACAGGTATGAGTTATATAGTGTGGGGCAGTTCTTCAGCTATATAAATTGATGTAACTCTACCAGGATCAGATGTATACAATAGAATGATTCTTACTGCAACAAGGCTACATCTCTCCCCCATTCCTACAATGGTACACAAATGAACTGCAAAAGGTATAGTAAATGTGCTACAAGTGATTGCAAATGAAATGGCCAAAGTGTCCATCCCAGAGCTTTTTTCTCAGGGGTCTTCAAAATTCAATGAGACCAGAAAAGCTATGGTCCTTTTCCAAAGCCCCAGGTAGTGGGGAATTCTGTCAGCTGGCCAGTCCTGACCATATTCTTGCAGAGAGATGCCTGCTGTCTTTCAAGCTTTCATTTTAGGGGATAACTTGAAGAGGAATTCACGCAGAAGCCATAGCTAGGATGGTTCCAATGTAGGCAGCTAGGCAGTACCTCTTTTCCAAAAGAGGCTGTTGATATACTATTTTTAATCTTACAAGTATGGTATATTTAACAGGCATTGTAACTTGGAGAAAGCTTCCTCAGATCATTGTGAGTTAGTTTTGTTATAGTTTTCTTGTCCTTTGCAATGAAGGCAGCTCAGCTCATAATGGTCATGGAGTCTGCTTTTGGCAGGCAGAATAAAAAATATAAAACAGAGAACTGATTAAAAGCATAAACTCTGAAACTTTTCTGAAATACTTTGTAATAAAGCACTGAGCATAAACAAATGTACTATATATCATGTGTTAAACCTCTACTGGCATTTCTGCAGGAAGAGCCTTTAGAGAGGCTAACCTTATATGTTAAAAAAAATATGTTATATGTTATAAATATGTTTATCATTTCAAAGACAATCTAATAAAAATCACAAAATCATAGAATGGCTGGAAGGGACCAAGTGTTATCTAGTCCAACTCTCCTGCAGTGAGCAGGAACACCCTCAACTGGATGAGGTTACTCAGGGCCTCATTGAGCCTCACCTTGAATATCATCTCATTTACAGTAATTCTCATCATTATGTACTTTTAAGGTAAAGACAAAGGTAGCTGTTAACAGCTACTCTCTAGGATTTAAAAAGTCTTCCTCTGTAGTATAGACAATTTTTTAACTGAAAGTACCAAAAATATTTATGTATTTATTTTTATATTTTTGGATCTATTTCAAATATTCAAAGTTTAACTCTTAAGAACTTGATTTTATCTTAGTCTTTTTATCAAAACTGGTTTTAAACATGAAAACACTTTTGATAATTTTTAAGGGCAATTTTCACAGTATGTTGAAACCCCAGTTTATTTCCAGTATGCTTTTAAGCAAGAAACACAGCAATAATTTCCTTGATAAAAACCTTAACTTCTCAGTGAGGCAACATGAATTTTTTGGGGGAGAAACTGTCCTCTGTCTCTTAAAACAACATTTTACCACTCCTGATCCACTCCAAAATGTCCTGGTTATATTTTAGATAATTACGCAATGTATTCAGGTGTCTCTGTTAGTATTGAAAAGCCCCTTCTAAGTACTTTGGTACTCTATCACAGACGTATTTTATGAAGGACATTCAAATATATGTCTCATAACCAAGGTCAAAACAATTGTCTTAAATTGTCCCAACCAGAAAAATCTAAAAAAAACCCAAAAAATGAAAACCCCACACACACACACAAAACAAAAAAAACAACAACAACAACAAAGGGAGAGAAAAGAAGAAATAAGAACAAAGCAATGAAGCAGCCCCAAATACATTGCAAGCCAATTCTTTCTTCTGGGATCATGAACAAGTTACAGATTGGTTCAAGTTCTGTGTTCTGGTGATTCAAGACACCAGGTAGAATTGAGTAGAAGGTCATGACTGCTTCTTCCTAAGAATCTTCCTGATCTTGTAAAAATCACAGGGTACGGATAGCTAAGTTGTAGATAATGATGCACAATTTGAAATTGAACAACTTACTTTATGCTTGACCATGTAGGAGGAGTGCAGTTTGTAACCAAGAAATGAGTTCTTCAGTAGTTCCTAGAAGCATACAGCATACTTGTATCCTTTATGGATTTTTACAATTGTATAAGACTTGGAAATATTTCTCTTCACCTGTGGCTTTGATATTCTTAGTTCTTGAAGGAGGACTGGTTGCCCTTATGTCTGTATATTGTGAACTTATTTGAAAATCCTTCCAGACTAAGGAGGAATTGCTCTTGATAAATTAAGTCTTTTAGCATCCTAGGTCAACTCACAGGCCTGAATTTCTGAGGACATCTGTCATTCTTTCAGTTGCATCTCTGGTGACAGGTGAAACAGTAGCTCAATCCATTAGAGACAATTTACATTATCAATCCCAAAGGGGATTTTCTTCCTTTTCCAGAAGAGATAGGACAGATCACTAAGGGCAGGACTGCACTGGTCAACTGTTGCACCTGTGGTGTTTTGTTTTTTTTTTTATTTCCAGTACCAGAGAAAGAAAGGAAGGCCTTATCCAGGTTGTAGGTCAATGCATTGTAAGATTGTGTTTTCCAAGGACTAGAGAATGTAGTTCTCAAGGGACTGTGTATTATACATCACTGTTATTTAGGTGTCCATTGCATTTGTAAAGCATGAAGTGAAAGCATAAATTTTCACTTATCTCCATGCTTGCTGAAGGGCCCAGAGAGACAGGAATTGTTGAAGACAATGTCTTTTTTTATATCTGCCGAGTTCTAACCATTTCATGATGACTCTTCTCTCTTCACTTCCAGGTGGCCAATAGTTCTGTAATGGAGACTTCTGCTGTAGAAGATTTTTCTGACAGGGGTGGTCAGTCAGTCCTGTTACACAAGAGAACTAGTATTATTTAAGAATCATAGAATCATAGCCTCAAAGAATGTTAGGGGTTGGAAGTGACCTAGAAAAATCATCTAGTCCAACCTCCCTGCCAGAGCAGGGTCACCTAGACTCAGTCAGCCAGGAATGCATCCAGACGAGCCTTGAATGGTTCCATAGAAGGAAACTCCACAACCAACCTGGGCAGCCCATTCCAGAGCTCTGTCACCCTCACTATGAAAAAGTTTTTCCTTGTGTTTACCTTAAAACTTATGTGCTCCAACTTACTCTCATTGCCTCTTGTCCTGTTATTGGATGACACTGAGAAGACTGTGGCTCCATCCTCCCTACACTTGTCCTTAACATATTTATAGACATGGATGAGGTCCCCCCTCAGTCTCCTCTTCTCCAGGCTACAGAGACCCAGCTCTCTCAGCCTCTCCTCATAAGGGAGTTGCTCCATTCCCCTAATCATCATGATGGCCCTGCATTGGACTCTCTCCAGTAGCTGTCTTGAACTGGGGTGCCCACAAATGGACAAAATATTCCAAGTGGGGTATCACCAGCACAGAGGGGGAGAAGAACCTCCCTTGACCTGCTGACTACACTTCTCCTAATGCATCCCAGGATGCCATTGGCCTTCTTGGCCAATGCAAGGGTGCATTGTTGGCTCATGACCATCCCCCTGTCCACCAGGACCCCCAGGTCTCTTTCTCCAGAGCTGCTCTCTAGTACATCAGCCCCCAGCCTGTACTGATACATGGTACATGATACTGTACATGATACATACTGATACTTTGACCTAGTATTTTACAATTTTCAATACTTATGTGGACAAAACACTTCTGATGTTGAGAAGTGTTATAAACTATTTTTCAGCATCAGGAAGCAGGATACTGTTTGGCTGATTCAAAGGTAAGAGAAAGTTTCTGAAACAGGATTGGAAAACTAACCCAGATATTTTGATGTCTTGGTTAGGTGAAATAAAATTAATCTTCCTTATAACCTGCCTGTCAGAACTGTCATATGGTCAAGGACTAGAAAGTGCTTATCTTGGACTTTGTAGAATGGAGGACAAGGGTTGCTCCAGTAATGATCTGTATAAGATTTAAGGAAGGATGACAATTGTACAACAGTCTTAGCATGTCCTGGTAGTTAGGACCTGGAGGTGTTCCTTAGTGAGATCAGCCTTAACAAGAGGAGCCAGAAAACATTCCAGAGCTAGGAATTTAGTAAAATTAGTAACTTTTCAAGTAGGACAGCTCTTCTGCTTCACGGGAACAGGCTCAGACTGCAAGCTGTATCAGAACTGGTCTCTAAGTCATCTGACTCAAAAGCCATCTCTAAATCTCTAAATAATAAAGGAATAGATCATGTCTTTCTCAGAATAAATGTGCAAGAGAGAGCTGTGATTCCTCTGTTCTGAAAATGTAAAGGAAAATGACAGACACCAGACTGGAAGAAAAAGGCTTAGATCCTAGTCCCAGCTATAATTGGTCAGATTTTCTTCTATTCATCCAGGGTATTCCAACTTCCTCTGTTCAACCAGTAAGGAAAATTAGTTCATAGCTTTTAGATGCTGCTCTTTAGTATGCAATGTGGGAATAATACAGGTTTTCTTTGCAAATGTTTTACTCCTGGAAGTCTCCTGATAAAGACTCAGTTTCTTTGCTTAACATTTACTTTTCTATCTGTCCTAAAAAGACAGAGAGGAATTAATAAATGCATGAAAGACATTTACATGTGGTTTTGTTTTTTTTTTTTTGGTATAGTTTGAATTAGTCCTTCTTTGTCACTCTACTATTTATTTGTGATTTCAGACAGTCACATGACACCAAGTGAATCTCAGATGAATTGTAGATAAAAGGTGAAAGTTTAGCTGATCCACATAAATTCCAAATTAATCTAGGATACATATAAAGAAATGAATGAGTTGATAACACCTCTCTACAGAATTCCCAAAGGATTTGGGAAAAAAAAAAAAAAGGATGAAAACACCTTTAAAATATTTTAAATAAATTTCAGTTTAGACTTGTATTCTTACAATACTTTGTATTTTTGCATTTAATTTCTTTTTGTTCAACCTGTTTTCATACTATCTTTAGCCATTAAGCTCACACAGTGTCTGACTATGACGAGGACAAACTTATGGCACTATTGTGTTTTTAAAAGAAATATAACACACAGATAATAAGATTTGCAACACAGAAGCATAACGAATCAATGCAGAATTGAGTGACATGTATTAGGGGAACGCAAAAATAAGATTTCTGGTTTTGAGATGGATCATAAGACCAACTAAGAACTGGGTATTGCCTGAGAAAAGGGGTATAGTAGCTGGTCTTTCTCCTTCTCTTTTTCTGTACTATCAAAGTAGACATTAACACCTGGATTTATTCCTTCTAATTAAAAAAAAAGAACCAAGGTACCTAAATGAGGAACCAACTGAGATTTACAAAAGTAAAGTTAAAAGATAAAAAGGCTTTTTAAATATATCTTTTTTTCCTCCTATGATCAGCCTACAATATAAAAATCTCAGAAAATGAGAACAATAGCTAGTACTTAGAGAAATTGAGATGACAATTGCAAATGTTATTTATGGAGTTATTGTAAGCCCTAGTTAGACATCATTTTTAAAGGTGAACAATGTGAGTATCAGGGACATCACGCTAACTCTAATGGTCATCAAAGAAGATGAACTGAAAAAGGCCATCTGATTGTAGATTTCATTTTTTGAAAGAACTGAATATACATAAATGACTGTCATGTCTAGGTCTTTATGTGCAGAATATCTTGAAATTTTCTTGAAGTTTTAGTTTATGGCTAAATTAATCATAAACAAGTCTTCTGATCACAGTCAGAATCCCATGCTGTTAAAGAGCTGTGTATAAAAACTCAATTATCCTAAACTCAGTGGGAGACATAAAAGGTAAAAGAAGAAGTGTTAGTACACACTAGTATAGCTGCTTGGTTAGTTTCACACAAAAGGTTAGTAGAAATCCAGGAAGATCAAGTCTTCTGACTGCTAGTGGTGTCCCTTCTGGTATCATTACTTCTGTTTTTCCTTAAACCAAAAAGCTAACATTTGAAGCAGAAACAAAAGAAAACAAAACAAAACAAAACAACAAAACAAAGCAAAAAAAAAAACAACCAAAAAACAAACAAACAAAAAACAAACGAACAAAAAACCCCAAAACTTTTGTTGTTCAGCAAATTACCAGGTTGGATACTTAGATTTCCAAACAGATTTGATTATCTGAAGGTGAGATTTAGGTGCATCACTTGTAATTGAAAATCCTGCTTCCAAGCAAAAGACCTAACTAACAGCAATTGCACTCTTGGCTAAGTATCAACTCATACCCACTATGAATCTAGAACTTTGATACTCTCAACTGTCAAAAGGATGAGTAGATAAATTAATCCACCCATCCATTGTTTCATATGGTTGTTTCCAAAGTAATCTATCATCTAATAGATTAAATAATAAGTCTCACAACATTTGCTACCTGTAATACTGGGTTGTGTCATATTTCTACTTTTTTTTTGTTTCTCTTTAGATGGTTGTGCTACAGAATAGATCAGACCACACTTCTGGCCTGTCAGATAGTATTAATTTATTACGTTCTCTTGCTCTTCCCTGGTGCTTTGGATCAAACAAAGACACTGTATAAATAAATAACAAGTAATGTAATGCAATTAAACATTTTCCCATAGCTGTTAAGATCAAGACAACTAATAATGACCTGATGCAACAATTTAAAAAATCATGACATTTATATAGTTTAGTGATTACTGTCATAATGTTAAGCTATTGAGCCTGGATTACATTATTCAGTTAAGACTGTAAAGCTAAGAGAGGTAAGATCAGCAGAAATCAGTCCATCACCATTATTAATTCAAGAGAAACATTTATGGTCTTGCAAGGCTAGAATGGACAATTATATTCTAATCTCATACTCCTCTTAAACAAAAATGCCAAAATTCACTTAACCATTTCAACACCCATTTCAAGAGAAGGCTCTGGGTCAATCTTATAGCCACCTTCCAGTACCTGAAGGGGGCCTATAGGAAGGCTGGAGAGGGGCTGTTTACAAGGGCCTGTAGTGAAAGGACGAGGGGTAATGGGTTTAAATTAGAGAAGAGTAGATTTAGACTGGATATCAGGAAGAAGTACTTTATCTTGAGGGTGGTAGAGCAGTGGAGTAGGCTTCCTAGGGAGGTGGTTGGGGCACCATCTCTGGAGATATTCAAGGAGAGGTTGGACAAGGCTGTAAGCAGCCTGACATGTAGGAAATGTAGGGACATATGTAACATACAGGTTGAACGTGTGATTGAGAGGTGGACCTGACCATGAAGGCCATCACACAAGGTCACTCACAAATGTGAAACATGTGCTGCAATCAAGTGAGCCACGCAATTAAAGTCTCCCCAGAATAGATGGTGGTTGTTAGGTTTTCAATATGGTGAGGCCTGGCAAATTGGCTACATGGGCTGCAGGGCCTGACCAGTCTTCAGTTGTGTCAGACTGATGTCACCATGTTCTGGAGTTTGGACACCAATAATATGTGAA
The DNA here is from genome assembly GCA_024611195.1 of Ceyx melanurus. Lineage (NCBI taxonomy): Eukaryota > Metazoa > Chordata > Aves > Coraciiformes > Alcedinidae > Ceyx > Ceyx melanurus. The sequence goes on from JANHGL010021665.1 coordinate 191,888, forward strand.
TGCCTCCGTCGACTGGATGACTTAGTCTAAGTGATCCTGATCTGGCAGGGGGTTTGGACTAGATGATTTTCTAGGTCTCTTCCAACTCCTAACATTCTATGATTCTGTGATTACACAGAGTAAAAAACATCCCCTGTGATTAATCCTTATTTGCAGTATTCAATCCCTCATGGATATGCCAGAGATGAGATTTCTTAATTCTTCAGATGCACAAGAAAATCTGCTATTCCTTTTTCTTTATTAGAAGGCTACTGAGGAAGTTTCAGGGAACAAAAACAGTTCTTTATTTTATGAGGCTGAACTTGCAGAATATACAGCCAGAAGCATGGATTATACATGCATAATAATAATTATTATGAAGATTCAGACACACCCATATGGTCACAAAGAATAAATAAATAATGCTGGTCACAATTAAGTCACCATGTCTTCATCTTTCCACAACTGCTGTATAATGCAGAGGTGACCAGAGATGCTCGTTCAGGAGCTCCAAGTGCTCCGACTCCTTACCCTTAGGGACTGGACTACCTACTTTAAGGATCAGTGCTTTTTGCTTTCCTTTAAAATTGGTAAAGGGATCGAGGCAGCATTTCTGGAGAATAACTACCTTTGAGACACTTTCATTGTTAAGTGTCTTGATAATGGTCTTCAAGGTGGAAAGCTTTCTGGAGATATTTGTTAGGCACCAAAAGTGCCAAGGGACCAATACTGGCCATACAGAATAGAAGTTCAGGTGTGTGGCCCATAGACAGCCATCCCATGGCAGTGAACCCCAGGTGAAAGGAAGCTTTCCAGCATACCACAGTGCAAGAGAGCAAGGTGGCCAGCCCCAAACGTCCTGCCTCAAGAGACAGGGAAGTTCACAGATAAACCTCTCTTATCATAGTTCAGGATTCTAGTTGCAAATAATGGGATTTAGGAAACCGTGGTGTGATGAGGCAGAACTAAATAGCCTTTGTGTAGCATTACTGAGGGAGATAGTTGCTGCATGTAGTCATGAAGCGGGAGAGATTAACAATAGAGATAGGTAGTTCCCAGCAGAGTGCCTTTTCTTCAAGTTTGTGAGAATAATGGATTTAAAATACTCCCTTCTCCTCTTCTGAAGTATACAGGTGGTCCTTTGTCCTGAGTTTTGGGGGGCAACATGTTTTAACACTGCCTAGCAGCACTTAGCTCAGGGAATGGGGATGTGTAAAATGCCCAAACAACTGAAATCACTTAGGAAAGGAAAGAAGGTAAATATGTCATTTACTATCTGACCAGGGCATAGGCTGACATCTACTAACTGACAAAAGCACTGAAGAATTTCTAATAACCAACAAATGTCTCACAACACATTTCACTCTACAGCTAGCAGACTTTTTCCACTACAAATGAAGGGAATGTGAAATTGTAGATATGATTCACTGTGATCTACGATCATTATAAGTAAGAACATCAGAAATCCTTGAAAGAGAAAGAAATCCCCTACAGGTTTATTATGCCAGCTCCTTTTGTTTACCTCTTCTAAAATTTCCTACTATTTTCAGCTATCATTATGTATCACAGATTTCTTCAACCTGTGACTTACCTTTTTAGTTACAAAGTGGATGAAGTAAACTACTGGAAAACTATGAATTAAATATGTAGATTAAGGGTGATAAATAAAGAATGGCTTTTATTTTCTGGGGGTTTCATTTATTTCTTTATTTATAGTAGTTTTTTAGATATATAACTATACATCTACAAAAGTATTCATCAGTGAAAGCTTCTGAGAAATGGAAGGAAAGAATATGTCTGCATTTTGATCTTTGCATCCTATATGGTCGTCTTCACCTCAGCTCTAGGGATAGCTCTTCACCATTAAAATGAGGTTACATTAATTTCACTCTGGGATCAACCAGAGGAAGGACACAGCATATTAGTCATCAGGACTGGATTCTTTTTTATATTCGTCCGCATGCATTAACCTTCATCTTATTTGTTGAGTTAGGCTGATTTTTGTATATCATGAATAATTTCATTAAGCATTAAGAATTTACCCATATGTATCTTTGGTGTGGGATTTTTTTTTCGTTAGTTTTTTTTTTTTTTTTAATATTTACCGTTTGTAATGCATAATAAATATGCAATAGGCAGGGTGTGATTTCTCAGAGTTTGCTATTATCTAAGTCTGTCATGTCCTATAACCTTTCTTAGCTTATACAATATTCAGAGCTTTAATGCAGCGTCAGTGCTGTTATCATGGGTTGATGGCAAAAGAACAGCCATCTTGACACTCTCCATTCACTAATCATGTCTATTTTGATTTGATTAGCATATAAATGCCTCTAGATTTATGCAATATCAGTAGAAATGTGTTAAAAATACTTGTCACTGCCTTTATTTTGAGAGTTAGAATCAGAAAGTCTTGGATGGTGAAGAATCCTCTGGTTGCATGTGTTGCCTGATTTATGGCCCTAAATAATGCATACATAGATGACACAGATTATTTTAGGGAGTATTCAGTGATGTAGTTTTTATCATTTGAGTTTTGTTTTGTTTTGGTCTTCTTTAAGGAAGTGCTATGACTTTAGAAAGGAGCAGAAGAAAGAATGGCTAGGGGTTGATTTAAACATTTTAAAGAATGGGAACTGCATAATGTCAAAATATTAAATTGAATCCAAGTTCCTGACATTTATAATTAAGACGCATATTAGGGGTATACTTATTGAGTTGACTGCTTTTTGCAAGCAACTACAAGTGAAACCTGACATTAACAGTGTATCAAAAACTACTTTAGCAACAACAGCAGCAATGTAGTTTGCTTTGCAAGAGAATTAGTTCTAATGAAACTATGGAATTTGTTCTACAAAGTTGTGTGTATCTGACTGGATCCATGATGCACATACATACTGAAACGTTCATCAAGCACTTAACAAGGTCCTTAATTGTGTGATTTCAGAAAATGAATAGTCCAGCTGAAACCAATTGGACTGCAAATTAGGTAATAATAAATACATTGCTGAATAAGGACTGCTGAATCCTTATTATTGTCTTTCTTTACATATCCAAATATATTTTGCAATAACATTTATTTCAGTATTATTTTCTGCTGGAAACATGCTGGAGAGGACTTAGGGTTTAACGTGACTTTAAAAATGCATTGATCTTTTGTTTGTTTGTTTGTTTGTTTGTTTGTTTGTTTGTTTGTTTTGGGGTGGGTTCTTTTGTTTTGTTAGTGTTGTGATTTTTTTTTTTTTGTTTTGTTTTGTTTTGTTTGTTTTGTTAAGAAATGGCAGAAAAATCAAGAAGAAAGTTCTAAGAATCCTTCTAACCAAAGGAAATTATATATCTGGGAATGTGAAATAAGTAGTGAAGTTAGGATAAAGCAGTCATGAAATAGATAAGTGGAATCCCTGAGAAAAAAAAGAAAGAGTAACAAAGGGTAAAAAGGAAACAGTTAATTTAAGACAGATTTCATAGTGGAGAAGGTCATGTAGGAAACCCTTATAAGGAGGAACAGGATTCGGGAGATCTGTGTTTTTCATTGATAACTAATTATGATGATAACTAATTGTAGATCTAATAAGACTAATTGTAAAGAGCTGAAATAATACAATGAGAATAACCAAAATCTAGGGGGAAAAAAAAAAAAAAAAAAGAAAAAAAAAAGAAGATTCTATTGAAGGAATTGGTGATTTCTAGCATATAGAAAAAAAACAAAACAAAAACAGTGGTGAAGGGAGTGGACATTAAATATCAGATGCAATTTGCAGATTTTTCAGCTCAGACCGCCACAGCAAGACAGTGGCACTGGCACCAGCAATCTCTGTTGTTAAGTACTGCACTTTTTTCCTCCATTTTCAAGGTTTTTGAGGTGGACAGGTGTTCCCTGACCCAGGGAAGCCTGAGGCAGGTGGGAGAGACCCAGCACCCTCTCCCAAGAGAGTCCAAGAGGGTCACATGGCTGGGGGCATTCCTGGGGAACCCGCAGTAGATTTAAACGCGGTGAACCTGGGAGCAATGCTCAGGCCACCACGGTGAGACACTATAGCCATCTTGTATGTTGGTGCATGGCCAGCAACGCATGTGGAGAAGAGGCATGAAATCCAACAACAAAACAAGCAGACAAGCAAACAAACAAACAAAAAAAACCCAAAAAAACAACAGCAAGAAGAAAAGAAGACAGCAATGGTTGTGACCAGGGCTAAATCTTCTGCAAACAAGAACATGGCGACACAGACAGAGGTCTTTTGGGAGCATGTTGGTGTTCAGGTCTCTGGCTGCAGTGAGTGCCAGAGTCTGGCACTGTTGGTGGAGGGTGATGGGGGTAACACCTGTGCCCAGTGTAACCAGGTGGACAATTTGCTCAGCCTATTGGCTGAGCTAAAGGAGGAGTCTGAAAGGCTGAGAACAATAAGGATGTATGAGAGGGAAATAGGTTGTTGGAGTCAGTCCCTACCATCCTTGAGGACAGGGCAGCAGGTGAAGGCTTCATTAGGAGAGGGTCTCCTAGTCTCTTGCCGCCAAGTAAATGAAGAAAACCCAAGAAACAAGGGGGAATGGAAACAGGTTCCTGCTTAGCAAGGCAGGCAAACCCCATCCCAGCCTCCCTCCCCTTCCCCTTTTTGGTTGTCCTTGCATAACCGATATGGGGCTCTGGAATTGGAGGGACAAAGAAATGATGATGGGGATGAAGGTCTATCAGATGAGTCGCCCAGGGCTAGTCAGTCTCCCCCATGCATTGCTACAAGTTCTAAAAAGAAAAATAGGAGGGTAATTGTAATCGGTGACCCCCTTCTCAGAGGAACTGAGGGCCCCATATGCCAGCCAGACCCACACCACAGGGAAGTGTGCTTCCTCCCTGGGGTCAGGGTCAGAGATATTACTAGGAAATTCCCTAGTATGGTACAGCCATCAGATTACTATCCCTTGTAATGATGACACAGTGGGAAGCCTCAAAACAATTAAAAAAGACTTCAGAGCCCTGGGGAGATAGCTTGAGGGCTTAGGAACCCAGGTGGTGTTCTCCACCATTCCTTCAGTAGCAGGGAGGAATACTGAAACAGGCAGGAAGACCCATCTGATTAATATGTGGCTGAGCGGCTGGTGCCACCAACAGCATTTTGGGTTTTTTGAATGGGGAGCTTTATGATGCATGGGATCTGCAGGAAACAAGTGGAGTTCATCGATCTCCAAGGGGTAAAAGAAACCCTGCATATGAGCTGTCAGGGCTCATTGAGAGGGATTTAAACTAGGTCCGAACAGGGAAAGGGATAAAACTGGACCTGCCAAAGTTGAATAAAAGGGTGGCAGGTTATTACTGGGCAAGAAGTCACTAGCACGGCTCAAGTGCATCTACACTAATGCACGTAGCATGGGCAACAAACAGGAGGAAATGGAAGCCATTGTGAAGCACGACTGCTATGATATAGTTGTCATTGTGGAAACATGGTGGGATGACTCTCATGAGTGGAGTTATGCAATGGATGGTTATAAGCTCTATAAGTGGAATAGGCAAGATAGAAAGGGTGGTGGCATGGCTCTCTATGTTGAGAGTGTTTTGAATGCATGGAAGTTAATAAGCGTGATGGACCAGTTGAATGTTTATGGGTAAAGTTGAAGAAGGCCAAGGAGGTAGATGTCCTGCTGGGGGTCTGTTATAGATCACCCAACTAGGATGAAGAGGTTGATTAATTGTTCTATGGATAATTGGCAGAAGCCGCAAAATTGCAAGACCTTGTTCTTGTGGGAGATCTCAACTTGCCAGACATCTGCGGGAAATATAACACAGCAGACAGAAAACAGTCCAGGAGGTTCCTGGACTGTGTGGAAGATAACTTCCTGACTTAGCTAGTAAGTGAACCCACCAGGGGAGCTGCCTTGCTGGACTTGTTGCTCACGAACAGAGAGGGACTGGTGTTTAATGTGGTGGTCGGAGGCCATCTTGGGCTTAGCAACCATGAAATGATAGAGTTCTCAATTCTTTCCCAAATAAGGAGGGGGAGCAGCAAGACTATTACTATGGACTTCCGAAGGGCAGATTTCAATTTGTTTAGAAAACTGGTTGAAAAACTCCCTTTGAGTACAGTCCTACAGGGCACGCGGGTGCAGGAAGGTTGGACTATTTTTTAAAAAGGAACTCTTAAAGGCTGTCAAGGGTTAGAGATTACCTTTAAAAAAAAAAAATTTTTATTTTTTTTTTCCTGCCTGTGGAGGTGAG